>CBVK0103878567.1:0-10570 GCA_900067695.1 Picea abies | reverse complement strand
AAGGTTTATGGAGTTGTTGAGGTATGTCTCTTACCTCAAGGATGAGAAAGAGAGAGTGCAAAGTTTTCTTAGTGGATTTCCATAGTCCTACCAAGATAAGATTGGGTTTGACAAACCCAAGACATTAGAGGACACTATTCAGAAGGCCAAGTGTTGTTACAACCAATATAAGCATAAACAAGAGCCTTCAAAAGATTAGAAAAAGAAGGACAAGAGTGGATTCCAAAAGACGACATTCAAGTCCTTTTCATACAAGAATTCAAGGAAGGGTGCACATTTTGGTTAGCCAAGAAGAAGTGTGCATCAATATAACTTTCCATCTCAAGGTGGAAATAAACCAGCAGAGAAGGCAAGAGAAAGAGTAGAGGAACCAAAGCAAGGACCTTTGCAATGCTGGGGATGTGGAGAACCACAGATGTTGAAGGATTGTCCCCATAGATAGCATGACACCAGAAAGGTGTATAATGTGCAGGAAGCAACTAGAATCAATGATGTAGCCATAAGTGTGTTGAGAATATATGCAACTGTGGAAAATCGACAAGCAGACCACCAAGCCTCTATGGTGGAATTGGAAGGTATTAATGTATAATTGTATATACATGGTGTTTTAAACACTAAGGACAATGTTTCTTTAAGGGGGAGGGGAATGTAACACCCTATTTTCCCCAAGACTGTAATTATGCACAAATTCCGTATATTAATGTTATTAGGCATGTAATTATGTTTTGATTTAATAGGATTTCCATAAGCTTGTTGTATGACAAAAAAATAAAGGAATTCCATGAGCTTAAGTATGAAAGGAGTAGCTTACTTATTTCAAACATATTATGATGACAAAATAAAGGAATTCTGTGAGATAAAGTTGGGAAAACCTACCTTGGATGCATATGCAAAAATATTTATGGAGCTATTGAGGTATGTTCCCTACCTTAAGGATGAGAAGGAGAGAATCCAAAATTTTCTCAGTGGCTTACCACATTCCTACCAAGATCAAATTGAGTTTGACAAACCCAAGATGTTGGAGGACACCATTCGAAAGGAAAAATGCTATTACGATCAGTCTAAGCACAAGCGCGAGTCTTTGAAAGATTGGAAAAGAAAGGAAAACAATGAATTCCAGAAGAAGGAATTCAAGTATTTTCCTTGCAAAAATTCTAGTAAGGATGCACATCATAAGCTTGTTGTATTACGAGAAAATAAAGGAATTCCATGAGCTTAAGTATGAAAGGAGTAACTTACCCATCTAAAAAGTATTATGATGAAAAAATAAATGAATTCCATGAGCTTAAGTTGGGACAACTTACCTTGGATGCGTATGAACAAATATTTATGGAGTTGTTGAGGTATGTTCCCTACCTTAAGGATGAGAATGATAGAATCCAACATTTTCTC
Source organism: Picea abies (assembly GCA_900067695.1). NCBI lineage: Eukaryota > Viridiplantae > Streptophyta > Pinopsida > Pinales > Pinaceae > Picea > Picea abies. Next base: position 9,178 of record CBVK0103878567.1, on the reverse strand, counting down.
AGTGGCTTACGATAGTCCTACCATGATCAAATTGATTTTGACAAACCCAAGACGTTGGAGGACACCATTCAAAAGGCCAAATGCTATTACGATCAGTCTAAGCACAAACGTGACTCTTTAAAATATTGGAAAAGAAAGGACAACAATGGATTCCAGAAGAAGGAGTTCAAGTATTTTCCCCACAAGAATTCCAGGAAGGATGCACAGTTAAGTTAGCCAAATAGGTGTGTGCATCAACACAAGTTTCCGTCTCAAAGTAGGAATAAATCAACAGATCAGGAAAGGGAAAGAATAGAGGAGCCCAATAAAGGACCTTTGCAATGTTGGGGATGTGGAGAGTCACATCCGTTGAGGGATTGTCCCTACCAAAAAAATGATAATCGAAGAGTGTATAACATGTAGGAGGAAACTACAGTCAATGAAATAGCCAGGTGTGTGCCGAGAATCTATGCAATGGTAGAAAATCGACAAGCAGACCACCAAGCCTCTATGGTGGAATTGGAAGGTATTATTACCAATCAAACCATCTCTATTTTAATTGACCCAGGATCTAACCTTGGTTATATTTCACCTCGAGTTGTTGAGGCATGTTCATTACAAAGAAAGAAACATGTAAGAGCATGGTTGGTTCAGTTAGCCATTGGAACAAAGAGGAAAGTGGCAAAGGTCATCGAAGCCTATCCAATTGAAATGAATGGACTACAGACTCATGCATCCTTGAATATCCTACCCCTAGGCTCTTCTGACATATTGTTGGGTATGGATTGGATAGCTTCCCACAAGGAAAAATTAAACTTTTATGAGAAGATTTTGGAATGGGAAGACAATGAGGGCAATACAAGAATCTTGAAATGCATTAGGCAACCAATTTCAGTGAGGTAAATATCAACATTGCAACTCAAGAAGTTCAATAGAAAAGGGTGCCCCTTGTATGCTATACAAGTGCTTAACTCAACTGAAAATAAGGAGTTTAAAGTTGAAGATCACCCTGTTCTATAGGAATTCAAAGATGTGTTTCCAGAGGAAGTTCCTGGATTACCTCTGAAACGAGATCTTGATTTTTCAATAGATCTTGTGGCTGGAGCAATACCAACATCAAAAGTACCTTACAGGATGAGCACACTAGAGTTGGTGGAGTTGAAGTTATAGTTGAAAGAAATGTTCGATAAAGGTTACATTAGGCTGAGTGTATCTCCATGGGGAGCTCCAGTCCTGTTTGTAAAGAAAAAGGATGGAACGTTGCGCCTATGTATTGACTATAGGTAGTTGAACAAGATGACCATCAAGAAAAAATATCCTTTGCCTAGGATAGATGATCTCTTTGACTAGCTCAAAGGAGCTACAATTTTCTCAAAAATCGATTTGAGGTCGAGATATCACCAAGTCATAATAAAGGGCGAGGACATCCACAAGACAACCTTTAGAACAAATTAAAGTCACTATGAGTTTGTAGTGGTGCCATTTGGGCTTACAAATGCACCAACTACATTCATGTGTCTAATGAATATTGTTCTTAGAAAATATTTATACAAGTTTGTCTTAGTATTTGTGGATGACATTTTGGCATATTCCAAGACTAAGGAAGAGCATGAAGAGCATCTTAGGATGCTGCTACAAGTGTTGGGGGAGCACCAACTATACACTAAGTTCAACAAATGTGATTTATTTCAAAAGGAAATCCAATACTTAGGCCACATAATCTCAACAGAAGGAGTGGCAGTGGGTCCCAAAAAGATCAAGGAAATCATGGATATGCATGCCCCTAAGAATGTGATAGAAGTAAGACCCTTCATGGGATTGGTTGGATATTACAAGAGGTTCATAAAGGGATTTTCCAAGATCGGTAATCATAATACTTCATTGCAAAGAAAGGGGAAGAGATTTGTATGGTCACCTAAGTGTGAAGATAACTTCCAACAACTGAAGCATCTTTTGACTAATGCCCTTGTTTTAAAGATTGCAGACCCATACAAGAATTTTTTGTTTTGTACCGATGCTTGCAAGGAAGGACTAGGATGAGTCCTCATGGAAGACAACCAAGTGATTTCTATGAATCACAAAAATTGAATGATCATGAACAAAAGTATGTTACCAACGATCAAGTTTTGGAAACAATCGTGCATGCATCGAAGATGTGGAGGCATTACTTACTCGGGAGAAGATTCATCCTAATGATAGACCATTGTGGTCTAAAGTACCTATTCAATCAACCAAGGTTGAATGCCAGACATGATAGGTGAATGACGCTGATTAGCGATTTTGATTTCGAAATCAAACACATGAAAGGAAAGGAAAGTAGAGTGGTAGACACACTCAGTCGAAGTGTGCATACTATACACTTAGCAACAACAAGTGTAGGAGAGTTTGACATTCAGTAGAGGATTAAAACCCTCCAGCAAGAAGATGAGTTCTTCAATCAAGTTATAAAAGGGTTACAACAAGAACCTAGGGAAAATAAATATGAAGGATATCAACTTGGGGCTAGTAGTTTGTTGTTGAATAACAACATGTTGTATGTGCCTAATTCAGTAGAATTAAGGCATTTTCTTATGGATGAGTCCCATAGGAGATCCTATGTAGGTCACCCTGGTTACTAGAAAATGGTGACAACAATAAGGCAGTTGTATTATTGGCCATGAATGAATTAGGGCATTGCTCAGTACATTGCAAAATGTTTAGAGTGCCAACAAGTAAAAGTTGAGCACAAACATCCTGTTGGGCTATTGAAGCCTTTGCAAATTTTAGAGTGGAAATGGGAAATGATTTCCATGTATTTTATTATAGGTCTACCAAATATAATCAAGCAACATGATGTGATCATGGTTATAGTGGATAAGCTAAGCAAGCTAGCTCACTTCATCCCCATCAAATCTACTTTCAAATCCATAGACCTTGCTAGTGTTTTTATGACGAAAATTTTTCGACTACATGGGTTTCCCAAGACCACAATCTTAGATAGGGATGCCAAGTTCACCTCAAGTTTTTGGAGAAGCTTGTTTGTAGGCTTGGGAACACAATTGGAATTTAGCATGGCCTACCATCCTCAAATAGATGGTTAGACCAAAAGAGTGAATCAAGTGCTAGAGGACATGTTGAGGATGCATGCTATGCATCAACCTAAGCAATGGAAAGAGTATCTACCCTTGGTAGAGTTTGCCTACAACAATGGTTATCAAGAATAATTGAAAATGAGCCTATTTGAGGTTCTGTATGGCAGGAAGTGTAGAGTTCCAATCAGTTGGGAAATTCCAGTGGATAGAATCACACTTGGAGCAAAATTGCTGAAAGAGATGGAACATGCCATGGTTAAGATAAGGCAGAATCTGAAAGTTGCCCAAGACAGACAAAAGAGTTATGCAGACAACAACATAACTCACCGAGAGTTCAAAGTGGGAGATCATGTGTATCTCCGAGTGAAACCCAAGAGAAGTTCCCTAAGAATGGGGATGTGTGTTAAGCTAGCACCCCACTACTATGGACCTTTTGAAGTCTTGGAGAGAGTGGGGCTTGCAACATACATACTTGATTTACCACCTATTGTTAAAGCTCATAATGTGTTCCATGTGTCTTTGTTAAAGAAATATGTACATGATTTTAATCATGTTATTGATTGGATTGTGATACAGGTGAAACCATAGGGAGAATTCCAACCCGAACCTCAATGCATCATGGACAAGAGAGAAACAATGCTCCAAAACTAAGCCATCGTGCATGTCAAGGTGCAATGGAAGCACTTTGGAGCAGATGAGGCTACATGGGAGATGTAATATGCCATGAGATTGACATACCCATTTTTGTTTTTTGTATAGTTATGTATACATGGTGTTTTAAACACCGAGGACAATGTTTCTTTAAGGGGGAGAGGAATGTAACACCATGTTTTCCCCCAAAATTGTAATTATGCTTAAGACTTCATATGATTGTGATTATGAAGCATGTAATCATGTTTTGATTAATGAAAGACACCAAATTGATTAATGAAAGACACCAAACCACTGACTGAGAGAGAACAACCTTGAACGCACTGACCATGATATACAAGTGGGAATTGATGAAGCACAAATTGATTGAGTGGCTGGGTAAGGTGGACCTGAGATGATTTTATGAAGAAAACATGAAGTTTGTTTAACAAGCCAACTTATGCTTACAAAGAATAAAAATACACCTTCCAACATACTGGATCTGTATGGAGCCACGTGACTAGTAATGGAAGTCACAAAGGTGGTTGGAACAATTAATAATTGTTGACAGATTGGTCTCTTGAAGAAGGAAAGGGGCCAATTGAATGACATGGAAACAATATACCATGGACTTGCTCCTTCATAATGGGAACTGCAGGCTACGGGTTGCGTCTGCATGAAGGCCACTAGAATCCAAAGAAGATTGGATGAGGAAGAGACCAAAGGTGGAAAAGCACCACCAGACAACCGACGAAAAAGAGATAGTAGAGGAGAGACCGGAGAGGAGGCTACAAAAGAGGAGAGCACACATGAGGGTGCACATACACAACATAACAAAAAGAGAGATCAAATAACATAGGAGCTTGAGAAGAGCTCACTTGAGAGAGAACCAATGAGAAACAAACTCACAGAGAAAAGTTGTAGTAAAAAAAGGTGTTCGTGAGCATGAAATGAAGAAGAAAGGAGAGTGGAAAGCTTTCCTTGAAGAAAATTGGAATCATTTCCAACATATTGATGATCACCCTGAAATAGAGAAGACCTGAATCCAGACTGGAGCAAAAGAGGACTACAACTTGGTGCTTACTGAACAAAAACTGACACTGCTAAGGGCAGGTCGCTGAGGGACTGTACAACATAGAAGGGACTCCCTTGTGCAGATTAAATCTAGTTGATAAACCACCTGATAAACCTGTAGAGTTCTTAAGCTTAGTGGGAAGGGGGAAACTTCTGTTGCTATTACCAGAGGAAGGAGAGTAACCTTCCTAGATCATCTTGAGCTTGGAAACCAACTAAATCATTCCCCTTTGTGGTATTATGGCTTGGCATGGGGGTGGGGTATTGTAGGAAGACACTCTACAATATGGCCTGAGGTTGGGAGGAAAGGTGTCATCTCTCAATCAGTTGGTATTGGCAATTTCCTTGATCATATAAGTATTTAGCTTGGTCTATTTAATTGTGTATGAATGATGTATAGATGTAATTGTCTGATTTAAATGGGAATTGTGAATGCTTGTAATCAATGAACTGAACCCTTGAATAAAGGGGACATGCTTGATATGGTCCGTATATGATATGCTAAACTAGGAAAATGAATAAGTGTGGACAGTGTATGTCCTCAAGGACCTTGTAGTCTTGGAGGAAAGTTTGCAAGACATGGACAAAAAAATCATTTGCCTGATGATGCAAGTGTCTAGAAGTCCGGAGAGATCCCTATGAGGAATGAAGGACCTTGAGTCTTGAGGAAACCATGATCTTTATGTGTAAAACTTGCAAGATATGCAATAAGTTCATCTCTAATGAAGTTGAAAGGCCTTTGATAGTCTTAGAGCAGTTTTTTGACTTTTGAAGATCTGGTCAAGACCTTGTAGAACCTTGGAAATTGGCTAAGTCCCAAAATCAGAGTGTTAGCTAGTGGAAAAACCCAATGTTAAGTCGGTAAAGTTCATAGTTGTTGGTTCGGTAGGGTGAGTGGATCTCATCCCTTCATTGGGAAGGCATTGTCATCGTGATCAATCGAGTATCGGGACTTGTGTAAAGTCCGACGACGACAAAAACCCAAAGACGGGACGAGGACAATCGATCTGTCAGGAGAAGCGTCGACAAGATCTGGAACGTTGGTGCTAGTCACATCATCATCATCAAGATATTGGATATCGACGAAGTTGGGGTGAAGGTCCCCAGAAGAGTGCCAACAACAATGAGGACTTGGGAAAGAAACGAGAGCTGTTGATTGGTGCATGGACGAGAGTTGATTTCGACCGTAGGTTCCGATTAGGTGATAGAGGGAATAATGATGTCATGTTGATGTGGCGAGTTAGCATGGAAGCCAGGGTGTCTCTAGGGGTGACAAGCATCACTAGTGGAATGGTTAATGGACTTGAGTGGTCCTAGAGGAGGCTAGAAGCCTTATAACCTCAATTACAATCTATACCGTAGAATTGAGATGTCGTCAGATCTTAGTCGTTCGTCAGAGGATGTCGAGCATGGGTCCAGAAGTGAGGATCGAGACATGCCGCCACCACCGAGATATTAAGGTTGAATGAAAGCTGTTGATCGACATGCGGGTGAGACGAGATCTAAGCCGTGGATTTGTGTAGGTCCCACCCATTCACCACGAGGGAGGTCAAGGAATTGGACGTTATTTGGTGTGCAAAATGGGGGTGTCAATGCGATTAGAGCCATTGAAGGTAAAATCCGAGAGCCGTCGGATCTAGGAATGGTCCGATGGATGGGTTGTTGTCGGAGCATCAAGTGTTGAGTGTTTAGTGCTCCACATGAGTAAAACCTCGGCGATGATGAAGAAAGGTTTCATGATGTTAGAACCTTGGAGCAGTGAGTTAGGTCAGGTGCCACATCGACGCCAAGCCAATGCCACGTCAGATGGTACGAGTGGTAGGAAGCCATGTGGATGCCACATGGAAGTGAGATGGATTTTGATAATGGGAGCTTGAAAACTTCAGGAGGATGTAACTTTAGCTCCAAAGATTGGATTCAGGCATGGTTACATTCGTTGGAGAGCTCTTGGAGAGACAAATCCATCTATGGTCCTTAAGATCAATTAAGAGATGAGTATAGAAAAAGAAATCTTAACATCCCACCAACATAATAAAGGATTAGAGGGTCGGGTGTGTTACAACTAACTTCATCAGACAATATTAAATTTTATCTGAAATAAACTTAATGGAATTGGACTCATTACCACTACTTCTTTCAAGTTTTTTATTGAAATCTCATAGAAATACAACTCAAGATTCAACAAACAAATAAAATTAGAAAATATAAATATTCAAAATTTAATAAACAAATACAATTCAAAATGTAAATGTTCAAAATTCAACGCATATATAAAATAAATAATAAAAATAATCTTTAACAATTCAAAATGTAAATATTCGAGATTCAACACATATATAAAATTTAAAAATAAAAAATAAAAATAATCTTTAGCAAATAATGCTAAAAATATCCAAGTTTATATTATTAACAAGTTTATAAACAAACAAATAAATATTATTTCAAAGATCTTCCCAACACTATTCAATTTAAAAATTACACGGATTATTATAACAATATATTTCATTTATAAAATGAAATAACTATTTAAATATTACACACATACAACACAACTCTTAATTAAAAACATACTTTTTGTTTTTATTTAAATAGAGTTATCCACTTGTCTCTGAGGTGTAGCATAGTTAGTGAGAGAGTGTGCTGTTAAGGTGTTCAGTGATATTAAAGTCATCGGTTCGAAACCTACGGGGACAAAAAATCCAGCCATTGGCGTGGCTCAGGCCGAGTACGATCCCCGAATGATTTTGTCGCAGTTTCTTAACGATAGGTTAGTCCCACATGTCACAGACAAACTAACAAACAAAAAAAAATAAAGTCATCCACTATACATATTACAATCAACATTTATGATATCAACTCAAAATCAAAATTAAATTGATAATTACTAAAAGTTTTGATAAATAACTATAATATTTTATTCTTGATATTTTTGTGATGCACTTTTTACAAATATTTAAAGTAATCTTGTTTTATATACGAGTTAAAAATGGAGAAAAATAAAAATAGTTTTGAACATGAAATCTACTTTTACATGTGATTTTCATTTTCATGTATAATAATTTTCAAATTTAAAGATACATAAAAAAGTATTTATACTTTAAAACATAGTAGAAGTATTTATACAAGGTATGTAAGGTAAAATTAAGATGAGTATTAGTTATGAAACCATAGACCATGCATATATATTCATTCAAGTATTTGCAAAGGAAAATATGAAGTGAAAATGAGATAGAAAATAATATTTTCAATCTTTTTTTATTTGTAAATTCAGAGGGGGGTAGGGTATGTAGACTTCCGTAGATTTTACCAGTTAAATCAGACAGAGGGGGTCCCTTGTCCCACAAACAAAGGGGTCTCATACACCAATTTGGTGTGGTGTCTTGGTCGTGACCTTAAAAATAGATTATTATTATTATATAAATTTGTTGCTCATCTTAATCTCTACTAGATTTGTTGTTCAAATCTCAACTATTGATTTTAATTAATAATCATTCAAGTGGAATTTCCACAATTATCTTACATTTAAAAACCATCCAATGCTTAAAAATTAATAATGCAAATGCTACATAAAAAATATACTTATTCTTTAAAAAGGCTCTCTCTTTGTAATCAATACAAAATAGAAGAACACCACTTTTATTCATCAATTTATTTAAAAAAGATTTTGAAGATTTCAATTTACATTTGTGACCTCCTTAATAGTTATTAACACATAATTTTGTCCAATTGCACTTCAACTTTTAAAGATATGAAAAAATTAGTGCAATTTTTCTTTTGCTTTTTGCTTTTAAAATATGTATAAATAATACATTATTACAAGTTTCAAGTGTTTTATAATTATTTTAATTTTTTATTTTGATTTTTTAATTCTTTTTGATTGATGTTTTGAAGGTATAACTTCAAGAACTTCCTTAAGAAAATAGTAGATAAATGTTTGATCTCACAAGTGTTTTCTCCTAAAAAAAATTACATATTCGATTCCAAAAGACGTAAAGTATATACACCTTTATAAACCTTAAAAATAAATTATTATTATTATTATTTAATTTTTCAATAATTTAAATAACTTAAAATTAAATAATAATTTATTTATTTTTAACTAGATAATCCTTCCACATCTACATCTGGGTCCCAATACTACCACCAACTTTGCTTAATTTGAGGCAAATAGCGCGCCTTCTATAAACTTTTCCCATCACTTGTTTGGCAAACCGCAAAGGTCGGGTCGGTCACACGCCCCCTCGACCGCCAGCGTCTCTGACAACGCGTTGGAGGTCCGACACTTATAAATATAAATCCCCGTACAGTAATATAAATTTTGGATGGGTTGTATCAGCGGAGAAGCTTCATAGCTTGGATATCAGTATGGCGTTAATGGCTGCCGTCGGGACTGGCTCGTCTTCCACTACCACCATCACAGTTGA
>CBVK0103878548.1:0-13483 GCA_900067695.1 Picea abies | reverse complement strand
TATATGTATATTGTATTGTAAACAATGTAACACAAGGTATGAATATAATATATGTTGGTTTTCCCGGTTTGGGTTTCCAAGTGAAAAATCTATGTGTAATGTTTGTATTTTCCATTGTATCTTTTCTGTTCTTTTCTGAATATCACTTTGTAGTAGATATTGTACAAGGTTAGAATTTACACTTTCATGTTGTGACTATCCTATGGTTTTATTGATTTATGATGAATGAAGGATGCTTTCATAGCTGTTTACCCTTACTGATATGTGCATTGTTTGATCCATTTCCAAATGATTTGTCTTGCGACATCTTGCATTGAGTATCTTTGTGTTTTTTTTTATTCATCTTTGATCGATTAGTCTTGGCATTTTTGTTGATTGTATCTGCAATTTTTCCCTACGATTTCTTGGCATATCTCGACCCTTGTTTGGTATCATATCTATGATTTGAAGGATCAACGCCAATGTTTCCTTAACCCTTGACTGTGATTTCATTAACTTATTGACTGTGATTTATGTAGTGGTTGTGATTTACTGCGATTTGTAGCGATTTACAATTAGGACCACCATTTTAAAGTATTTCATTTTCCCCAGTTTTTAGACAACAGTCTGTTGATTTTGGTTGGATAGCTCATGAATACCTTGAAAGCCTACACTTTTACCATGGAAGGACAACGAATCTCTACAGGTCTACGAATTTAATTATGACAGTGTGTTTTTGGATTATATGCATGTGATTTTCTTGGTGTTTTTACCAAGTAAGCACTCGTTTTACTTAGCACATTACCCAGTTTTCACGCACCATTTCATTGGCGCTTTACACCAAAATTTTAATCCACCAATTTAATGGCCTATTTTTCAGTTCCTACTCCATGATTTTATTATGCTACTCCTAGCCCTTCGATTGGTAAACCTCTGGGCACTAAATGGTTTAAAAAAAAAATGTACGTTGACTGGTAAAATCTCTGGGATTGGTAAACTCCTTCCACTGTCCTTCTTCTACGGTTTGATGAAAAAATCCTTTGCTTTTGATTGATCACTTTCAATTTAGCATATTTCATTAAATCCATTTTAATCCAGGAAATTATTTTCATAATTGGGTATTAAATTGTAGTTTATATTGAGTATTAACAATTTAAATGTATATTGAACTTGTATGGAAATTTCCTTAGCTGATGCAATAATATTTAGGTTGATCCACTTCAATGGTAGGAGGATTGGATCGTCCTAGAAATTTTAGCAGGGTTAAATCCAATTTCCGTATTAAATATGTGAGGATGGTGGTGGAAATTTCTGTGGAATAAATGGAGGAACAAATTTTCAATTCTTGTTGTCTCATGTTGGTCTTCTCAAGAATTTTGTTGGAAATGTTTTTCCATGAAGCTTGGAAGTTAACCCTTGGATCCTCCTCATTGTTGTATAACGCCTTGAGGATTAGCGACTTCCCTCAACAAAATCCTATTCATGGAATTGGCTAATTAACGCATTACAATGTGACGTCTGGCATAATTACATTTGTTGTTTCATGTTGAGATGAAGAATTTTTTGTTTCTTATTACATTATCATGTGTAGGATTTCTCCTCATTCACAGCTAATGAATTTTTAGCAGGGCGTTGAGAATCCAAGCGTGGCATTGCCAGTATTGCTAGTTGTACGGTCTATCTTTGATTTCCATTTAATACCTCACTGAATTGGTTACTACCTTAAATTTCAGTCATTACCATGCATATATTTATTTCCTTTCAAATTCTAAATTATTACTACACAGGAATGTGTTGATCATTGAATTGTAGCGCCTTATTGAAAGATTCCTTCTAATATCATTAATGAATGACAACAATTCTAGTGGATAGATGAATGGCTTACCTTACCCCTCACTTAAATTTCAAAGTACAGATTTCGAACTAATGCAATCTTCTTTGTAGATTACAGATTTCTTCCCAATATTCTTAACTGTTTACAGCCTTCGATTAAAAGTGTTTAAAAAGGTGCTTAGGATTTGCAGAACCCCTTTCGCTAATTAAGTTGCTTCACCACTACATTGATTCCTGTCGATGGTTCATATGTATATATGTGCAGTCGGATGAGGCAAGATGAATGATTGAAAGCTATTTGGGTTGCAGATGTTGCAAGGGTTAAATACCAAGGTTGATAGGGAAGCATTGTTACCTTAGATAATACTTTGAATGTAAAACGATATTTTATTCATTTTAAGATGCTTCGTTCATGTCATATTGTAAGGGGTTGAATTTTAAAATTGAAGTTAAGTATAGTTGGTTTATCGATCATTAAACATTTGATTGGAAGGGTGAAAGATACTAGAATATGTTTTAATTGAATTTTAATTGATGATTGGTTACATCAACTAATCACTTGGGCGATGTTCTATTAGTGGGTTTATGTTCTTATGTTAGTGGATTGATTTTTATTATTTGCTTCGGGTTGGATTTTAATGGCGGATGGTTATCTATCGTCAGACCCCAAGTGACTGCCTTGGAAGAATCAAGAAGGCTATCTTGTTCTTTGCACAAATTATTTGTATCAAATGTAGTTAACCTGCTTCATTTTTCAGTTGGTGGTTTAAGTGTTTTGTTCATCGTTGGTGTTTATTAATTGACCGTTTAAGTTGGGACTTATGGAATTGGATAGTTTCATGAATTAGGGTTGATTGGGTTATCCTGCGCCTTGGTTACGGTCTCTCCTGTCACCCCGTGAAGGCATGATTTCCGATGAGGGAATCATTGTGCACCCTAATGGATAGGTGCAAATGATAACCTGGGCAAAGTCTGGTGCTTCCCGATGTGAGTGTTTGTTTGTTATGATTGATGTAGGTACTTGGTTCTGTAATTCCTTAATGCGGTTGGTTTATGTGTCGTAGGGGTTGCTAGTTACTAGTCATCGATGCAGATGTGTTGGGTTGTTGACGTTGTCCCTAAGCTTCTAGTCATTGTTGGTGGTGTTGGGAAGGTAGTCATTTTTATATGTCTATTGATTATCGCATGTTTGTCCAGATGAATGATGTGCTAGTGTGCCCTGTCATGTTATATTTTTCCTGATCTGTGTGCATTGTGTTCATCGTCAAGTTGTGTTGCTTGACAATTGTCATTGTTTCTAAACTGCTTAAAAAAAAAAAAAGTTGCACTTGTTGCATCGCTTGTTGTCATAAGGACGGTGTCGTCACATCTCTGTCTATAATACAATAATGAATTTGAAAGTACTAGATATTCCTAGAGGCATACCATCATAGAAGCTTCCTTGATCGATACAGTAGATCAAGAAAATGACGGTAGAAAATAGAAGCTTCCTTGATCGATACAGTAGATCAAGAAAATGACGGTAGAAATTGCAACAAGAGTTGAGTATGAAACAACAATCCAAGGATGCATACCTAGATGCAATATTAGCTCCCACTCATGACCCACATACCAAGATATTCCAAATAGAATGTGTAGAATGATTAGCTCATAAGGAACCCCATTGTATAGCCATTCATCGATGAAAGTTACTTCCCATATGGGATATAAGTGCAAACTGATAGTTGTAAGGGTAGGGATAATGACACCATAGATAATATTATTTCCATAAATAAGAGAGCCAAAAGCAAGTTCATGAATACCATCAATATATAAGAGAGGAGTTGGGATGAAAGAAATAATGAATACAGAGGTTTTGGTCAATAGGTTAGAGATCATCAAAACACCAAACCATCTAACCTAAAGATGGTTTTCAGTGCTAGTGATTGAGTCGTAGAAGCGACCCCATAAATTTATGTGGTTCTGCCACATTAAGGAATTGCATTGTATTTAACAGTCCTTTCAGTTTATCAAAATTGTCTTGGCATTTTTTAGACCAATTAAATTTCATTCCCTTTTCTGCAGTGATGTAATAAGATAGGCGATTTTAGAAAATCCTTCGGTAAACCTCCGGTAATATCCGATAATGCCCATGAATGATCTTATTTCTTCTAGGTATTTAGGAATAGGCCATTCCATAATGGATCTAACCTTTTTAGGGTCTATTGCAATACCGTCTTCCGATATTACATGACTTAGATATTGTATCTTCCTTTGGTAAAAATCCCATTTATGAAACTTAGCATACAATTTATGTTCTCTTAGAGTATGTAATATTAATTCAAAATGTTGTTCATGTTCTTATTCAATTTTTGAATAGATTAGTATATCATCGATAAATATTAGTACGAATTTATCCAAATATTGGTTGAATATATTATTCATCAAGCACATAAAAGTTGTGGGTGCATTAGTAAGTCCAAACATAATCACTACAAAATCATAATGTCTGTAATATGTTCTAAATGTTGTTTTGTTATGTATTCATCCTTTATCTCGACTTGGTGATAACTAGATCTCAACTCTATCTTAAAGAATATTTTTTCTCCTCCAACCTGGTCAAAGAGATCATTGATTCTAGGTAAAGGGTATTTGTTTTTAATCATCAATTTATTCAATTGACAATAGTCAATACACAATATTAGTATTCCATCTCTCTTTTTAACAAACAAAACTGGTTCTCCCCATGGTGAAACACTTGGTCTGATGTATTCTTTATCTAACAGTTCATGTAACTGAATTTTCAATTCTATTAATTCAGGAACACTCATTCTATAAGGTACCTTTGATATTGGGGCAGATCCAGATAATAGATCAATAGAGAAATATATTTCCCTCCTTGGATGTAGTTTTGGTATATCTTCTATGAATACATCTTTAAATATTTGAAGGACTACAAAGTCTTCCAAACTTGGTTTGTTTTATTTTTCCAAAAGATTAGTTACTTGAATAACATATACTTTGCAACCCTTATTAATACATTTCTTGAATTGCATTGCTGATATTTGTCTAACATAAATTGGTTTTCTGATTCCATGTAGTGTTCTCGCTGTATTATTTCCATCCTTCTACAAAAATGAGTTTTCATAACAATTCAATATCACTTTATGCCTTTCTAACAAGTCCATTCCAATAATTATGTCATATGACCCAAAAGGTAACACATTCAGATTTAACTTTTTATTTTGAGCACTTATATTGAATTCACAATAAGAAACACATTATGTTACCTTTCTTTAACTTGTTTGATTCTACTAAGGTTGGAGTAATATAACTTAAACTAACTTGTTTGATTCTACTAAGGTTGGAGTAATATAACTTAAACTAGATCCTGGATCAATTAGTATAGATACATTGTTGTTATGAATTTTACCTTCAACTTCCATAATAGTGGATTGATGATTTCCTTGCATTCCATCCAAAGCTGCATTGATCTTATGAATGCTTCCACCAATATATCCAACTATTGAAGCCTCTTGAAGATTGTGGACTAAAGTTTTGATTGATGGGTTTAAGCATGGACAATTTCTCCATAGGTGGGGTTCTCCACTGTAACACCCCAAGGTCGAGCCCTGCTGAATTGTAATTATGTTTATAGGTTGGTGAGCCAAGTGTTTATGAGATGAAGACTTATATGTTTATTAGGCCGGAGAGCCTAGATGATTAAGGGCATGAGCCTGATTTTTGTATATATAAATACACATATCATTAATAAAATTGCATTTTTGCATGTATACCGACCACGAAGAAAGAGTTATGGGGGACTAAGCTCCACTAGGTAGGGTAAGGGAGGGGGCTAAGTGTCAATGCCTGGAGGGTAAGCTAGAGGGATTATATCTAAGGGAATAATATATTATTATTATTTCCTAAAGTCTAAGGTGGACATGATAGGTGTTGTCCCAAGTTCCTGGGAAAGGGAACGAGTGGTAAGTGGAACTCATGCAGCTTAAGGAATACATATGTCAACCTGGGTGCATGTAGTTTATAGTTGGGAAATCCATCTCATTAGGGGTTCCTCGTCGCCATTCTCTCGACCCTTGCCTACTCGCAAGTCTTCCAACGTACCTGATTCACTCACTAACTCATGTACTGAGCCATCATCTCCATCATCGACCTTTGAACAAACACACACCCTATAACTTCCTCGGCCATGTTGTGTCTTAATTGTTGGCCATTTCATACACATAGGTCCTTGACTGAGTGTGGCTTGCTGACATCATATGTCCCATACTGAGCTTTTTTGTTTCCATCACCTTTTCGAGAATTGATTTATAAGTTGGACTGAAGAAGAATATTGTTAGGCCTATGGTTTGAAGAGGTGGGTTTTTAGGCTTGTGGAATGAAGAAGGAGGTTGCTAGGCCTGCAAGAAACTCTCTCCAGGTGAGAGAGGTTGATGGGGAAGTGAATCAGAGTGATTTCCTAGAGGGATCCCAACTGAATCTATAGTGCTCAAAGAATTCTTGTCCGGCCTATTGTTGAAGCCCTGTAAGGGAAGTGGGCAGCCGAAGGACTATAGATTAGAGAAGGGGCACACTTCCTGGGGTGGGACAGGAATATATAGATTAGAGAAGGGGCACACTTCCTGGGGTGGGACAGGAATATGGGGAGTGAGAGGTTGTAGGTTCTTAGTGTGAGCTGGCCCTATGAGATAATCCTTCCTGTTGACCTATGTGACTTTCCTGTTGCCCTTGCAAAGCCTAGGAATACATTTCCAAGTGGAGTTTAGTCCTAGCTCAGGGGTGACCCACTGATGAGTGTGATGAGCAACATTGTCTAAGGCTGGGAAGTTCGTGGAAGGTCTGCACATAGTTGGTGGTCATCTATTAAAACATAAGTACCAAATCTCTGTTGATTATATGTTGTGTAACTGTACATGTGTTATAGTTGATGAGTAATGCTTGGATATATCATTTATGTTGTATGTGTAGGCTTGTTTTTATTTCCGCATTAATATGTGTATGGTTAGAATATGTCGTTTGTATGCATATATAGCCTGATTTTTGTATATGTAAATGCACATATCATTAATAAAATTACACTTTTGTGTGTAGACCGACTACGAAGAAAGATTTATTGAGGAATAAGCTCCACTAGGTAGGGTAAGGGAGGGGGCTAAGTGTCTAGGCCTAGGGGTTAAGTTAGAGAGCTTACCTCTAAGGGAATAATATTTTATTATTATTTCCTAAAGGATAAGGTGGACATGATCGGTGTTGTCCTAAGTTCCTGGAAAAGGGAATGAGTGCTAAGTGGAACTTGTGAAACTGTAGGAAGATAGGTGTCAACCTGGGTGCATGTAGTTATTGCTCAGAAATCCAGTTTGTTGGGGGTTCAATTCTCATTCTCGCATTGCTCCCCATCCTTGTGTCTGGACTAGTCTCGAGTTTCCTCACGACCCTTATGATTCTATGGAAGTTTGTCACCCTTCCCGATTCATCCAGGGATTCACGCTGTGAGCCATCCTCTTCATGGTCGACCTCTGCATCATTCACATGCCTCTAAAACAAGTAAACCCATGAAGTTTACATGTGTTTTCCTATGAAGCACAACGCACCTATACTTTTCCAGAGCTGTGTTGTGCCTTAATGGTTTGTTTTTGTTTCCATCACCTGAGTTATATCGAGCCTTGTTGTTTCCATCACCCTTACTGGAGTTGACTTAGAATTTGGACTGAAGAAGTAGGTTGTCCGGAATGTGGTTTGAAGAGGCGAGTTTTCAAGCCCATGGACTGAAGAAGAAGGTTGTTAGGCCTATAAGAAACTCTCTCCAGGTGAGAGAGGTTGATGGGGAAGTGATTTCCCAGAGGGATCCCAACTAAATCTATAGTTCTCAGAGAATTCTTGTCCGACCTATTGTTGAAGCCATGTAAGGGAAGTGGGCAGCCGACGGACTATAGATTAGAGAAGGGGCACACTTCCTTGGGTGGGACAGGAATATGGGGAATGAGAGGTTGTAGGTTGTTAGTGTGAGTTGGCCCTGCGAGATAATCCTTCCTATTGACTTGTGTGACTTTCTCGTTGCCCTTGGAAAGCCTAGGAATCCATTTCTCAGTGGAATTTAGTCCCAGCTCAGGGGTGACCCACTGATGAGTGTGATGAAAAACATGGTCTAAGGCTGGGAAGTTCATGGAAGGTCTGCACGTAGTTGGTGGTCATGTATTAAAACATAAGTACCAAATCTCTGTTGATTGTATGTTCTGTAACTGTACATGTGTTATATAATTGATGTGTAATGCCTCGATATATCATTTATGTTATATGTGTAGGCTTGTTGTTATTTCTGCATTAATATGTGTATGGTTAGAATATGTCATTTTTATGCATATATTATCAATATGTTTTAATGATTATTTCCACATGAATATGTGGCATGAACAAAATTTTATAATTGTTAATCTCAGTTAGATAGGCATGAATATAAATTCATAAAAATGGTATCAGAGCATAAAGGTTATTCGGTGGCATGGCCTGGCCTATTGGTTTAGGGTAGAGGATGTCACGAATTGGTATCAAAGCTAAGAGAGATGTCAAAGAAGTGGCATTTTCCAGCCTGTTGGTTGTTGGGGATGTTACAAAATGGTATGAGATCCATGGTTTCAACACTCAGCCTGGATGGGTCATGTTAGTGGAAGCTGAAGAAAAATTTTCAGAAAATAATTGTTGTCGGAATGGAAAAAACCTAGGTTCAAAGACCATGGTTTCTACTCAAAACCTGGATGGGCCACGAATGAGAAATTTGGTGTAGAAATTCCAGAGAATTTTGAGGTCTAGGAGGTGTAACAAGTGTAAGAAATGTCCACAGAGAAGGAAATCACAACATTCATGGTGTTGGGCCATTAGATCTGGGTGAGAGAAAGATAAGCCATAAGATCAAGCGAATATTAAGTCATGGGTGCTAGATCTCATTGAAGGGAGATCGACGGTGGGGATCCATTGCAAAGATCAGGAAGGAAATTAAAGTGAGATTAAGTTGAGACTCTGTAATCCATCAGGATCATTGATCTTGCTAGATCAACAAATCAACGGTGGATATCGATACCACTATGGATGAGCATCTTCGCATTGGGGAGATTGAGAAGGAAATTAAAGTGTGAGAAAGTTGAGTTTCCACAATCACTCCTAGTTGTTGATCTTCATGGTTCATTAAAAAATGATTCTCGATCTTGCAAAGTGATATAAGCACCCAAATGTTAAGTCGAGGTCATATCTCTCGGTCATGTATAGAGAAGACTGAATGAACTTTGTGTATTTTTTGTCTGTCGATCCAAGCAAGGAACATGTGTCAACAAGTTAGCTTGTTTGGGAATTTAGCATTTGAGAGAAATGGAGTGTGATGATGCACAAACTCCCGAAGTCCAGAAATTTGGAGTTCATCTCGCCCATTCATCAAAAGGGACATGTGTTGACAGATCGACTTGTTTGGCAATATGACATTTGGGAGAAACAAGGTGTGAATAGAGTGGAAATTCTCAAAGTCCCAAAGCCCAGAGCTCAGAAGTCCCGAAGTTTGGAGTTCGTTCGGACCATTTTTCAAAGGAGACATGTGTCAGAAGATTGTCTTGTTTGGGAATTTGACATTCGGGCAAAATGAGGTATGCTAAGGTGAAATCTCCCGAAGCCCGAAGTCCCGAACTGACGTGGCCTGTTGGCATCACTAGAGATGATGTGGACACATGGGATGTGTGTCACAAGTCAGTGAGTTAATAAACTTTGTATGATATAAATGCAATTAGAATGTTACATATGCCACCGACCTGATTGGGCCACGTGTTGGCTTCATGTGTCCTGTCATGTGGCACTCCTGGTGGTGGCACAAGGTAGTTAAATTTGGCAAGGAAGTTAGATGGATTGGGCCCACATTAACTTTGATCACAATCACCCAAGATCGATGGTTGAATGACATTGTGGAGATTGAAGTTGTGCGACAGATAGTTCTACAAGGTGGTCCTAAAATCCAAACCACGGTTTCCCAGAAGGGGTACGTGTTAGCATGGGGGAAATTGCAGAATGATTGGCGGGTTACTCCAAAAACTGCCAACCCATGTCCTCGCAATTTGGAAAAAGTATAAAGTTTGATGTGACGTTTTCAACATTTATTAGTTCAAGACAGAAACCGTGGCCCCAATGGACACGTGGTGCTAGATCATGAAGTACAGAGACTTGACACTCTAAACAAAGCAGTGCATGAAGGAATGTGGACTATAGATCTGTCGTTCTTCGCATTTTCTACAACTCGTTGTTATGTGATGTTGGGACGCTCAGAAAGAGGGAAAACTCTGAATCTAGGAGCCCAACATTTGAAGGCTCTGGATAAGCACCTAAATCATAAGCATTGGGTAACAGTTTTGGTCCCATGCAAACCAGGGGAAAAGCAAAAAGGGGCTAAAGCATGAAAATATGTTGTAGAATAGAGTAGGGCTTAGAGATAGAATCTCGAGGGGTTCTTGATCGACCAAGACCCACTAAAAATGGAATCTGATATTGCATTTATTGAATTAGATTGGTTTATTCTGGAAATGTTTTTAAAAGTCTATTATCGTGACAAAATTTTTGTTGATTGCACATTTTGCAAAACTAACAATTGTCGGAACCAAACCAAATTGTCGCATAGTGAAGATAAATGGGGGAGGCACAAGATGCTTACAGTTCGTAAAATGAAGCTAGAGGAATGGATGTCCATTTGGGAGTTGAAGGGACAAACCCTAATGGGCAGGGAGAATAAATATATAAAGACACGAGCATGATGAAAATCATTAAAAAGTTGCAGAAAGATGTCCAAAATCACAGAGAAGATAACAAAAATCTCATGAAGGCCAGGGAGAAACATGGAGAATTAAACATAAATTTGATGTAGAGCCTAGAAAGAATAGAAAAGAAATTGGATAAGGAGAGTGGCTCAAGCAAATGATGAAGACAAAGAAGAACAAAAAGTGATAGCAGACATCACCAACTGTCATCAAGGCATTCCAAAAACAGAGCACACAGTAGCTCAATTCTATCCCCTATTAAGAAGCATAAGAGGTATGGGGAGGATGAGCTATGAGGAGAAATGAAAAAACAAAACTGTTATGTTTGATGGGGAGCATAAGGACAGAGATGCAGAGACATGTTTGCTAGGTATGATAAATTATTTTCAATTGCATAATTATGATTGTCATGCTAAAGTTCGAATTGCCATCTATCAACTCAAAGGTAACCCATCCATGTGGTGGGATCAACTTGTGTAGGTGCAACACATTAAAGAGAAAGATGTTACTTGGAGGGAATTCAAGAAGTTGCAACACATTAAAGAGAAAGATGTTACTTGGAGGGAATTCAAGAAGTATTTTGAAAAGAAATGCTTGACTAAGAGGTACTATGATAATAAAATGAAAGAGTTTGTTGAACTCAATCTAGGAAGTATGTCCATTGATGAGTATGAAAGAAGGTTTTTAGAATTGTTGAAGTATTTTTCTTTCATAAAATATGAGACAGTCAAGATTCATAGGTATTTGAGTGGTTTTCCACCATCCATCAGTGACAAAATACAATATTATGAGCCCAAAAATTGGAGGATACCATAAGGCGAGCTAAGTGCCTATATGATCAACATAAAAAAAGGCCAACTTTCCAAAAACCTTGGGAAGACAAGACGAAATTCAAGATGGATCAGAGGAAGAAGAGAATTAAGCCACAATTCTTCAAAAATAATCCTCAGGGACAACCAACTTATAAAGAACCCAGAATGATTGAGACAGGTGGTCAAAGGTGAAGGAAGCCACCTATTCAATATTGGGGTTGTAAAGGTGATCATATGTTTAGAGATTGACCTCATATAAGTGGAAAAGTGAGAGTTGTTCACAATCTTCAACGAGATGAAATAGTGGGGGACATGGGCATAAATATACCAAGGATCTATGTATCCTTGGACAACAAGCAAGTAGAGTATCAATCACATATGACTGAAGTGGAAGGTATGATAAATAACCAAACCATTACTATTTTAATTGATTCATGATCTAGTCATAGCTATATAGATCCTAAGATGCTGGAAAGTTTGCATTTTCCAAGGAGAAATCATGGAAAATATTGGTTCATGAAGTTGGATACTAGAGCTAAAATAAAATTCAATGAGATGGTTAAGTCATGTATTATGGACATGAATGGACTAAGCACAAGGGTATATTTGACCATCTTTCCTTTAGGATCTTATGACTGCCTAGTTGGTATGGATTTGTTAGACCAACATCATGCCATCTCGGATTGTCGTAACAACTCATTCACTTCCCTAGATGAGGAAGGAAATCAAAGAACAATCCAAGGAATTCCTAGGTCAGTGACTATCATAGAAATTTCAACAATGTGTTGAAGAAATGCTACAGGAAAGGATGTCAAATATTTGCAGCCCATATGGAGGAATCATCTAAGGATAAGGTGTCAAATTTGAAGGATCATGCAGTCCTACAAGATTTTGAAGATGTGTTCAAGGAGGTACTAGGAATACCGCCAAAGAGAGATATTGATTTCTCTATAAGTTTAATGCCTGGATTAGCTCCAGTGTCAAAGACTCCTTACATAATAAGTACACCAGAGCTGAAGGAGTTGAAAATACAAATTGAAGAACTTCTGAAGAAGGGGTATATATGCCCAAGTTTGTCACCTTGGGGTGCCCTAGTCTTGTTCGTGAAAACGAAATATGGGACATTGATATTGAGCATCAACTTCAAACAATTGAATAAAGTAACCATAAAGAACAAGTACCCTCTACCAAGGATTGATGATCTCTTTGATAAATTGAAGGATGCAAAGATATTTTCCAAGATAGATCTCAGGTGAGGATACCATTTGGTAGGGATTAAAGAGGAATATATCAAGAATACCACCTTCAGGAAAAGGTATGGTCATTATGAGTTCACAGTGGTTCCATTGGGGTTATCAAATGCACCCGCTATTTTTATGTGCTCAATGAATGGTGTTTTCTAGGAATATTTAAACAAGTTGGTCATTGTATTTTTGGATGACATCCTTGTATATTCCAAGTCAGAGGAAGAGCATGAACATCATTTGAGGATGGTGTTGCAAGTGCTAAGAGATTGTATATTCCAAGTCAGAGGAAGAGCATGAACATCATTTGAGGATGGTGTTGCAAGTTCTAAGAGAGCATCAGTTGTATGCCAAATTGCACAAGTGCTCATTTTATCAAAACATAATTCACTACTTGGGGCATATTATTTCAAAGGATGGGATATCAATGGACCCTGAAAAGATAGAAGCCATTAAAGGGTGGAAAACACCTAAGAATGTGACAGAAGTTAGATCCTTCACGGGTCTAGATGGTTACTATATAAGATTCATTACAGGGTTTTCGAGAATAGCTCATCCCATCACTTTCTTGCAAAGGAAGGGGAATAAATTTCAATGGGTAGAAGAATGTGAAAGAAGCTTCTAGCAATTGAAGAAATGTTCAACCAGTGCTCCAATTCCAAGGATTACAGATCCAAATGAAGACTTAATTTTATGCACAGATGCATGTAAGGAAGGATTGGGTGGATTCCTTAGTCAAAATGGATTTGTTGTATGTTATGAATCAAATAAGTTGAAAGAGAATGAAAGGCTCTATGCCACTGATGATTTGGAATTGGTGGCCATAGTGCAT
>CBVK0103878547.1:0-11804 GCA_900067695.1 Picea abies | reverse complement strand
GTTCTTCATATGGGTTGATGTTACCGGCATGGAAATGGATCTCCCAGCCTCGGACTACATATACTTCAAGGTTGGCATAATTTCGAAGAAGATTGAAATTTCCTGGTTTGAAACTGTTCCAACCTGCAAGGATAAACTTGGGAAGGAGCCTTGTAACGAGGCCAAGGCTGCAGTCAGTCTGGTACGCCTCTCACCCTCTAAGGTCTCTGTTTGTTTCCATCATTTGGGTTTTTTATAATCCATTAATTATCAATAGAATTCAATAGTTGACCATAAAACGCCCTCCTTGACCTATTTGCCCGTAGCTCTTTATAATTATCCCCACATCTGTTTCTATTTGGTTTCATGATCACGGAAAACCCACCTGTTTTTACAAGGATTATGTTTCTTGGGTATTCCAAAAAATATTCGGTTCATGATTCATGGAAGAACTACCTGTTGTTATATGGATTATGTTTCTTGGGAATTCACAAAAATATTTGGGGTTTCTGAGGGCAAGCAGCCCCAATTGTTTTGGAATTCAATACTGGGACATCGGGACAAATAACAGGGTCATATCAGGGTCAACTATGTGCGAATTCTCAAGCGGCTGGTGCAGACCTTCCACGCCACGACGAAAACGTGGGTGCCTAAGTTACATTTGAGCCCCGAGCTTCGCCAGCTTTAAAAAACCGCCCTCTTCCTCAAGACTAGTGCCCTAGATGGTTGTTGTGAATTTATTTGATTTTCTGCACACAGAGATAGACTAGAGTTAGATTACGCACAAAGGAGAAAAATAAAAAAGGAAAAAGTATCTTAATGGAGCTTGTTGCCTTTGGCCGATAATATTTGAGATTGGTCAGATTTAGGGAGTCGTCATGAGACAGCAATTATCTTTTAAAGCAAGAGTATTGGATTGATGTCTGGTTAAATTGTACCGGCTACCAGTACAGAAAAGGGAAAACAAAGCGTGAAATTGCCACTCGATTTTTATCAGTGACTTTAGAACAAGAGGAATTTTAAAACGTTTGAATGGAAATTTCAGGAGATCTGAGTTTTCTGAGTAGACCAGGACAAATGCTTTAAAGCTGCTTCTTGTCAATGCTTTCTATGTGATCATTCTTTACATATATGTCGTGGACTGAAGCAAACACAACTTCTACTTTTTGCCCCATTTAAACTAGCCTTTGGGTGCATACTGTAGCTACATCAATTGTATATATTTGGCAATAATAAGCATTTGACTATTTAGTATTTAGTCACCGGGGAGAGAGGAAACAGTTTAGGGATTGTGCTTTTCATCAACTTTGTTATATACTCAATAGATCCGAAAATAGAATATGAACATTAACTTGAGAATAACTAACACATCTACATAATAGACATCAAGGAGTTAACACCAAGAATGGTAGAAAGCCCTTGAGGTAGGGTGACATCTTGAACTATTCCTTAAGGAATGAAAACACTTTTCAAGCAATGATGCTTTCTACAATTACAATATTTTTCACAATGCATCATTACACTGCTTATATAGTATACCTTTTTATATAGTACTATCTATCTCCTAGGAACATTTTAGAGAAGGAACTTTCTTGTAGGTTGAACCTTCTAGTAAGTCATCTTACATTTATGGTTTTCACATTATTACATGGACCTTATTTACTAGAAATGATCTCCATACATAACAATATATGACCACCTATCTATTATTATTCCCATCCCTAGGTACCCCATATTATTCCCCTAAGTATACTACAGGGAGCTACACATGCAACTAGTAAGCAGCCCAAATCAACTAACCAAAATCTGCAATGGTAGAGGTGCCTGTCCTAAGTGAGTGCTTAGTGGATATTGTCTCTTTCTGAAAGCAAAGGCAATTGACTCTGTAATTGAAATACATATTCATTCGGTTCCAGGGCCGAAAGGATTGCAGAACACTTCTTAAATAGGCCACACGAAAGATGTTGATCGCTGGTAAAAAGTGTAAATCCATCCTATAGTCTATTACTCAATTAGAGAAGCCTGGATTAAAAAACCGAAGTTTTTTACAAGTAGGCAATTTTTTATTCTTATAATTTTCTTTTAAGCAGTCTTTTTTTCCTTATAATAATTATGTTATCACTCAGAATTGACCTTTGAGGAATAAATCTCAAAGGGTTCCGAATGATCAGCTTAGGGAAGGTGCACCTATCTTTGGGACAATCTGCTTCACTTCTGGATTAGTGCTTGCTAATCCGAGGGGGATGTCTCAAAGGTAATCTTGCTGAATGGAATCTTGGAATCTGCAAATCAGGGCTTCAAATCAGCGAGAACAACACATGGACCTGCAATTGAAGATTGCAGATTCTTCAAGTCTTTAAACTAATCTTCAAAATCAGTGCTTGAAACCTGTGAAAGATTTGATTGTGTGGCATAAGTGATCAGTGCCAGTTATTTGGGTTTATATTGGGTGGTTGAGAGGATGAATGCTATCTTCTCCACTTGGGTTCAAATTCCACCTGTGACGTGTTCTTTTTTTGTGAGCTGATTGTTGATTGGGGCTCTTCGTGAGCCAATTGTTGGTGGGGCTGGCAAGCTACTGGCAATTTCATTCTCTCTTATGACCTTGAGGGTGGGATGAATTGTATTCCCTTGAGAGTGGGATGAATTGTATTCCAAGAAAAAAAAGTGATCAGTGCCAAGTCCAAGCAGGCAATGAAGAAGGTTGTATAGAAGAAATCCAGCAAGACAATCTCGAAATTGAATCTTGCCGATTAAAAGATCCTTAAACTGGATTGTTAATGCTAAGAGAGAAATCAGAGCATGAAGTGAATTATCTACAAAAAATCTTCATAAACCAGACAAGTAGACTTTGATAAATCATAGATTTTATTTTGTTTTATTTTTTTAAATTTATAACTGAAACTGGTGAAGTTATATTTGAATATAAAAAGCTGTAGCCTAGCTAAAAGCGCTGTTACATATACTGCATGTCCAGAAATTTTAAGCAGAGTTGACAGCTCATAGCAGGCTAGATACAAAATTTACATATGTCTTTGGGCAAAAAATCCTGGTACTTCCTGCTGCTATATATTCTATAAAAGACTCCTAGTATACTAATAACAATAAAAAATATAATACTTAATGGAACACATGACAACTAGCAGCCTCATCCAAGCCAACATTTGATGGAACTGAGTCTTGCTTTCCTATCTCCATGTTTTCGACCTGTTGATGCACAGTGTCCTGTTCATTTAACTCCCCATGGGCTGAACAAACTGACATTCTTTGATTGAAAGACCTTGACTGGGCTTCCTTACTTGGATTTGAAATTATGTTTCTGAGCATACTACATTCTGTCTCTAAAGTGGCTATTTGTTGTTTCTATTGAACTAATGTGCCCATAATTGATGCAAATTAGGAAACAGCCTAATGCTCATTATTGTGTACCTTTGTAGTCACTGAGAAGAGAGAGGTCCTAGTACATTGAATTCGCTCCTCATGATTCCAGAGCACCCTTCTTACTTCTTGAAGTTCCCTGAAATCCATTAGAATAGAACCAAAACCAGATCCGAAAACAAACAGAGTAACAGGATGCCGAACTAGGTCCAAAAGTAGACTGACTATCAAACAGATAAATTGCCTTTTTTCCCACCAAACCACCTTTAGAATTTTCCAAATTAGATTGAGAGCTTTAAAGCATAAAAACCCTGAACCCGCCAGAATGCCAAACCACCCAGAGATGCTGTCCTCACTGTCTAGAAATAGAAGAACTAAAAAGAAAATTCCAACCACGCTAGAAGAGTGAGCACCATATGCAAACTGGAAAATACTCATTATGATGTACATTGTAGAGGCATAGAGATAGAGTTCCTCCAGAGAGGCCTCCTAGACTAAAATTCACCTGGCCAAACAAGCACAAAACCACAGGATAAACGCCAGACCCACTTACTAGTCGATGGCCGATAAACTGGAGCCAAGAATGAAATTCCATTGAATGCCAACCTCTCCACAAATCCATTATCCCACTGCGAAGATGATAAACACCATCCTTAACTTCAAATTCGTGCTTCGCCATGAAGTCGAGAATGCAGAGGGGTACACTAGTCTCATTGAATTGCTAGCCTTGCGTTGGAAGTGAGGCCCGTATGTGCATGACACAAGGAAATTCAATGCCATGTTTCTCACGTTTGGGCTCATTAAGAATTGATTAAGGTATAGTTTGATATCCAATGGTCCCATTGATCCTAATTACCCCCTTGTAACTTAGTGGCTTCATTTGCATATCTGTCTGCTTGTTGATTATTCTCCCTTACGACTTGATGGAATGAAACCTTTTGAAAGTTGTTGATCGCCCAATAAACTTGAGCTAGAATAGATGAAGGGTACAATCAGATGGGAGGGCTTTCAATATCATCTAACTAATAATTGCACTTGAGTCTACTACTATTTTTAATGATTGAATTCAGAGGTCAACTGCTAAATGCAATCCTTGAAGCAAGGCATATGCTATAGCTTGATTGCCTAAGGATTTCCTTAGGCCCCTCGCAAAGGTTGCTTCAGTTTTTCCTCCGGGATCAGTGATGATACCCCCTGCACCTGCCATCCCTGGATTGCCTTTTGAGGCGCCGTCAAAGAATAAAATGTGAGTGTGTTGTGAAAGTTTTCCAGATCTGAAAATCTGGAACACTCAATTGAAGCTGCCAGATTGATTTGGGTTTTGGATTAACAGATGATGAGAGAGGGCTGGAAGGCACTAACTGAAATTGATTAAGCCATTCTTTTTCATCCTCATTCAAGCATTGATTCCCATGGTTTTGCCTATATTTAGATTTAATATATTCTGCTAATAATCCTTTAGCCTTTGCAGCTACAATGTTTGGATTTTCTAGCTCTTGCTTAAAGATCGCTTTATTGTGAACTATCCAGATTTTCCAATACAAATACTTTGGCAGGGCTAACCACACTCTTTTGTACATTGGCTTGTCTTTTAGAGTTGTTCCCTTGTAGAGCCTACTCCAATGTGGATACTTTTCCATGAGTCTGTCTTTCTTAATCTATGGTGGCTTCCAACATAAGAAACTAGCCAAACTTGAGATGTGTAAACGCATTCAGAGAAGATATGTTGAATCGTTTATGCTTTGAAATGACAAAGGGCACATCGAGAGGGTCCGTAAATCCCCCTTTTTTGCAGATTTTCCACTGTCAAAATTTTCTCATGAACCATCATCCAACATAAAATATTGATTTTGGGGAGTCCATTGGAATGCCACACATGTCTCCATATCAGTGCTCGCTGAGGAAGAGACATTGCTTGTAGTTGATGATGAATATAGTTGCATTTGACATTGTAGTTCGATGACCCCCATCCTCTGCAAACAAGAAGCGAAATATTCCAGGGCGCACATCCTTTAAGAGAGATAATAAGATGAGAAACCAATGGGAGAAGATGAGGAGGAGGGGAGTTGATATTCCACCTCAGCTAGTAGCCCAGATTGTCAGACCAAATAGAGATATCAAACAATGATTTTAAATTCTAAGTGTCCATCCAGGATTTCAAAGGAAGGAGATCATAATTGCTTTCGAGCGATTGTTTACCCATGATATTATCGTGCCAAATATTGATGGCCTTCCATTGCCTGGGATCTTGGTGTGTTTGGATTGGACTATATGTGCAACGACTTTGATGAGTTTCCAAATGGATGATCCTTTTTTGGCTTCGAGAGGGTTATCCACACATTGCATGTGTTCTTCTCCAAATTAGTTTTTATGTACAATCTTTTTCCACCAATCCAATTGCCCTGTAATCATTCTCCAGATTAATTTGGCTCCTAGGGATAAATTCATTAGAGCTGGGTCCTTTATTCCTAGACCACCACATTCTTTTAGAGCGCGAACCGTCTTCCAATTAATAAAATGAAATTTTTTTGTGTTCATCTTACCTCCTTGCCATAGAAATTTTCTTATCTCCTGAGCTAATAAATAACCTGCCGTATAAGGAGTCATCTACTCTACCAGGTCAAAACAACCACCCACCTGTTCTACCAGGTCAAGGATTCAAGGTAACCTCTCAATGCATGCACTAAGTGGGGAAGGCTATGGTTCAAACTTCATCCTTGCATCTTCATCACCTTCAAACTTCGCTTAAGGATCTCTCGTACGATGTACTGGGAAGGTGACAACAATGACCACAACATTGGGACAACCTCCGCTTGTGGGATGCTGAGAATCCCAGAATTTTCCCATGAAATCTGCAACTGAAAATCTGATTCAGGAGCAAGAGTTGTGCTGAAAATTGACCTTGGACTTGGACTGTTTTGGCCTTTAATTTCCAGAAACCAACATCTGATTCATGATTACATCATTACACATATCAGAGTTGATTTCTTGTTTGACTCTAACAACTCTGATTACGAATCTTTTGTCAAGTACACTTATTGACTCAAAGCAAACAACACTTAATCAAACCCCAACACATGATAGATAGAAGACCGACTGTAACTTTAGGAAAACACTTCAAAATGATAGAATGTATTCAAAGCTTAACCCTAACCTAATTGGCAAGACTCATGACCGATCTTCATACTCAAACGACCAGTGTAACCAGTGCTGCAATTGGTCGATCATATGAAACCAAACAGTATAATGAAAATGGCAGTAGAACCGGTCATGCAACTGACTGACTCAGTGAATATTTTTCATGTGTTTAACTGTCAAGCAACCCCATAAGGTTGCTGGCTGCAACTCAGATTCAGATAGCAACTCATATACCTTGCTCATGATGGAAGAAGCTAAAGATTTTAGACTGTACTGTGATACCCTTTCAAAAACATTTCCATCCATAGTTGGATTGGATCAACATAATTCCCTTCATCCAGACAACTATCAAGATCAAATGCAAGAATCATCATAGCAGGTAAAATAGTTACCAAATCATCAGATTACGCTTCTGTTTGGAAAAAACAGTTGCTATTATAATTCCTATATTGTCGATTTGTGCATAGTTGTCTGGGACAGGCCACTTCTTGAATAAACATTTTCACTAGCTTGGCACATAATTTCTCTTGCTGATTATGATCTTCATGGCTGATTTCCTAGCTATGATGAATCCACATATCAAACCCAAAACCATAGCTGAGAATAGTCAATAAATGAGAGTCTAAGCTTCATTCTTCTACTTCATAACCGTCAAAACTAGTATCATAGATAGTATCATCATTCAAATTATGAGGTTCATGGGCTTCTTCATAAGCTTCCTCCTCTTCATCAGATGTGGAATCAAAATCATGAGGAATATTTGCAACAAATTCTAGGGCCTTATTAGCCTCTTCATCTCTAAAGCCTTAATTTGATTCTCTTTAAAATTCAGGGAAAGAGTAAAGCATACTATGATCATCTCCTCACCATCAGAAAAATCATCATTCTTATTGGGGTCTTCTGAATAATCTCTGAAAGCTCGCTGGAAAGCATGTTGTTGCAATCCTACTTGTAGGGAAACACATCTTATACCATATCATGGCATCACTTTGCAGGCCATCAGAAAAACTTCAACACATTATCATGCTCATCGTCAAAATTAACAACAAACTAATTAAAGGCCCTGAGATGCCACTTAATTAAAGCCTTAATTTGATTCTCTTTAAAATTCAGGGAAAGAGTAAAGCATACTATGATCATCATCCTCACCATCAGAAAAATCATCATTCTTATTGGGGTCTTCTGAATAATCTCTGAAAGCTCGCTGGAAAGCATGTTGTTGCAATCCTACTTGTAGGGAAACACATCTTATACCATATCATGGCATCACTTTGCAGGGCCATCAGAAAAACTTCAACACATTATCATGCTCATCGTCAAAATTAACAACAAACTAATTAAAGGCCCTGAGATGCCACTTAATTAAAATACCATAACCTTGAAATTTCAGAAGAGTATCATGCTGCAAGTTTCGATGAGGGAGTGAGTTAGGGTAACTAGGCATGTGAGTAAAGTCTAGTAGGGCATACAATCTGCCATCCTACATAGTTGAGCCATTGGTTCCAAGAATTGGATCCCTCAGGATGGAGTTGCCAGGTGAGAAGTATGATCATCAATTGTGGATCACTGATAATTCGTGTAGCCAATCTATTAATTAGGGAATTAGTCTTTGTTCCTCGAGAACAGTGTTAAAGCTGTTATCACTTTGAATTGTCCTTTGAGGAATTTCTATGCAAGGGTTCTGAATGATCAGCTTAGGGAAGGTGTCCTTGCCTTGTAACTGGCATATTTCCTCTCACTTCTGGATTAGTGCTTGCTAATCTGAAGGGGGTGTCCCTAAGGGAATCTCTCTGAATGAAATCTTGGAAAGTGCAGATTAGAGATTCAAATCAGTGAGAACAACATGCAGATTTACAGTTGAAGATTGTCTCTGTTACCAGATCTACCCCTCACTGGGGCTGCATCCATGGACCCCCAGATCTGATCCGATCTTGAAATGGATTTGGAGAGTGCTTAAACGGAGCCCCAAATTCCAAGATGCATCCCAAAAAACAGAAACAGATCCTGCCCTGCTTGATCTTGGTTCCAGTGAAAGAGGTTTTTAACTTTTTTATTAGCTCCCCACATTTTCTGGAAACCCTAAACCCCACGTTTTCTGTCTATAAGATGGACTCTCCTCCCATAAGAAAACAAACAAGATACAGTAATCTATTGCTTGGAAGTTGGATGTGGATGGTTGGATAGTGCCGTAGTGGATACCTTAATCTATTTCTTTATCTTTGGAGCTAGGAGTTGGGGCAACAACAATTGCTTCAAGACCTAGAGTTCATTACAACCTACAGGCAAGCCATTACTGTTAAATTGTCTTTTGATTAATAAATTATTAGCTCCTTTCTATCTGAGTTTGTTCTCTGTTCTTCTTGGTTCTACTTCTGTTACTGTTAGACTGTTATTAGTTTGTGTTGTTACTGTTAGACTGTTAGGTTACTGTTAGTGTTGTTATTGACTGTTAGCCTTTAGGCTAGTGTTAGTCTTTAGAGTGTTAGGCTTTAACCTTTGGGTTAGTGTTCACTGTTATTGTTAGACTGTTAGCCTTTAGCATTTAGGGCACAGTTCAGTGCTTAGTTCATAATAACTTCATATTTCAATATATAGTGAAACTACAGCCTACCCCTGTGAAAGCTACAGCCTAACTCAGCCTAGATTCTAGAGGGTTTGCAATTATTTTAGTGATTAAAATTAATATCCAACTTGGCTACTACCTTGAAGGGCCTTTTTGAAAAGGAGGGGGCAATGATATCTATAATTTGTTGATGAACTGACTACCGCAAACCACATTGGTTCTGCAGATAAATTAGAGAGCATTTGGGTCAACAGACTCATCCGTGTATTCATAATAGCCTGGAACTTTGCTATACCATCTTCTAAGTGAGTTTATCTATTATTGCTGGATGAATGCTCCTCTTCGTCTTATTGAAACCCATCTATCATTTTATACACTCTCATGTTGATTTTTCTCCTTTATAGAATGATTACATCTATAGGTTATTCATCAACTACTTAATATTGTCCTTTTATTCAAACCATTCACCTTCCATATATCTTTGTACTTGCTCGGTTACCAAATTGATATGGACCCATCACTAGACAGTGGGAACAAATCAATTCTTGAGATGGACTCAAACGGTAGGAGAGACTGTGGCTGTCTTGTCCATGTGGAAGATGTATTTATCTGTGCATGCACAATATGTAAACAACAGAGAATTGAGAAATAGAGCAATGGTATTCTATTACAACAAACTAAATTTATACAAAGATAATGTTATTGATTGAAAATTACAGCAAACAAACTAAATTTATACAAAGATAATGTTATTGATTGAAAATTACAGCAGATGTGAACTTATGAAGCCTTTGGCATAACCTTTAGTAGATGCAAAGTTTCTCCAAGTGGCGGTGATGGAGGTGTACAGTACTAAGCATATCAGTCTCTGCATAAGCCTCTCTAGAACTCACTAACTCTGTTAGCAAGGATCAAAAACCTTTTAAATTTAGTTCAGATTTAATTATATAGTGAAAGCTATAGCCTACACCTTACAACCTAGTACCTACACCTGTGGAAGCTGTAGCAAAATTTCTCCAAGTGGTGGTGATGGAGGTGTACAATTCTAAGCACAACCTCTACATAAGCCTCTCTAGAACTCACTAACTCTGTTACGACGGATCAAAGGCCTTTTAAATTTAGTGCATATTTAATTATATAGTGAAAGCTATAGCCTACAACTTACAACCTAGTACCTACACCTGTGGAAACTGTAGCCTACATTTGTGAAAGCTACAGCCTAACTCAACCAAGACTCTAGAGCGTGTTTTGATTTACCTTGTACCATACTGTCTTCTCTTACAGATGTGTATGAAGACTCGAGATGTTTGCCATCATTAGCCATTAAAGAACAAAGCCTAAATTTGTTTAGCATTATATTTATTTGAATTTCTAATGCTCATCATTTTGATCATACCAGAGCCTGCCTTCATTATCTAGCAACGCTTTTACTATATAGTATTTTATTCACGTCATAATAGCATTTGACAACAACATAACCCATATACTCATCTCCCAAAATTATGTCGAAATTCCATTTATGTGTCAGCACTCCACAACTAAGTCTTTGGCCAGAAAAATCTGTCATAATAAAGGTATAAAATTAGCAGTTAACTTGAACAGTAGAATTAATTATGTTATTGCACAAGTTGAAGGTTGGGAAAAGCCCGACCCAAACCACAATATGGCAACAACTAAGAGAACACCTACCCACTGTCACCTCGGATAGGTATTCCCGTCACTTTAGAGGTGAAGTGATCACCTCAAGGGGGGAATCCCAATTGACCCTAGAGGAAAATGACACGGAAAGTGAGATGATGAGATGAATGCTCCTACAGGTCAAGTTTCTATATGGAAGGAGAGTTGGAAATGAGTCTCGATCACAAGTTGTAGGTTGGGCAAAGCCCGACCCAACCACAAAATGGTGACAACTAAGAGAACACCTACCCACTGTCACCTTAGGCAGGTATTCCCGTCACTTTAGTGATGATGAAAATCACCACAAGGGGGGAATCCCGGGTGACCCTAGGGGGAAATGAGATGGAAAGTGATATGATGAAATGAAAGCCCCTATAGGTCAAGTTACTAGATGGAAGAAAGCTTGAGGATGAGTCTCAACAGTGGTTTAAGGTTGCCAAGTCCTTGGGTACCTGCTGAGAGTGTTTGTACCTGCTCGAGACACAAGGAAAACCAACTGTACGAAGTATATGTTAGGTGGACAAGCAAGTTAAGCTTGCTGTCCCTAATTGCAGCAGTAAACAAAGATATATATCAGCAAGAAAGAATAATAAGAGCTGCAAATAAAGTTGCTAAAAGTCTAGTTAAGGATGCAAGAGACAAGCGAGCAATAATGAGTTTAACTTAAGTATTGATGCATGAAACTTTAGCAACAAGATAAGGCTGTCATAAACAAAAGTATTGATGCATGAAACTTTAGCAACAAGATAAGGCTGTCATAAACAAGTACTGCAGAAATAATATCAGTTTTATGGCTGTAGCAAACAAGTTGTTACAACAAGGAAAATCAACCATCAAAACTTGCCATCAATCCACCCAAAAAGTGCGCTGAGACTAGGGGATAGGGGCAAACTTTTAACAACTTTTGATGGTTGGTTTGTGAGTAATTAAGAGATTTGTTTTAGGGTTTCTGCAGCCCTAATGGATGTAGATTAAATGTTATAACAATAGCAAGAAACAGTTAGCAAAATGAGATGCCCTAGTGGCTCAACCAAGCATATAGAGCATAGAATTGATTCCAATTTAGACA
>CBVK0103878545.1:0-10910 GCA_900067695.1 Picea abies | reverse complement strand
TTTGACAAATGACCACAAAAGCAGGACAATGGGACTAAAAGATACATCTAGTGTAAATCCTAGAGCCTTTTTATGCAAGAATTGATGATCACTTTGGAGCCAATTGGTTTTAGAAAAACCTATTACGTCTAAACTTATATGTCAAAACCAAAGGTATGGATGACATAGTGATTGTAAATTATATGTTGATGCTCACATCATTACAGAAACTTACACAGCAATGATTAAGGAGTTAAAACTTGAGTTGCATGAAGCCCTTGAAATGATAGATTTAGGATTGCTTTATTATTGTTTAGGAGTGGAGATATGCTAGAAAAATGATAGCATCTTTATGTCCTAGACTAAGTATGCATGAGAGAGTCTAAAGAAATTTAACTTGGTTGATTGTAAATCTGTAGCAACTCATATTGAAGTAGGTGAAGTTATGAGCTCATGAAGACTTCAAGCTATTGGATGCAAGATTGTATAGACAACTGGTAGGGAGTCTCATCTACCTTAACATTGCCATTCCGGTTTTAAGTTAAGTTGTTGGCATTATATTCTGGTTTTAAGGCTTTTCCCAAAGTTATTCATTGGATGGTGGCAAAAATAATATTAAAGTATGATAAAGGAACACTGCAATATATGCCCTAATTATATTCTGGTTTTAAGGCTTTTCCCAAAGTTATTCATTGGATGGTGGCAAAAATAATATTAAAGTATGATAAAGGAACACTGCAATATATGCCCTAAAGAATGTGGACGTGGATATCTTTAAGCTGATTGGTGTCACACAGATTCAGATTGGGCAGGTTGCATAGATGAATGAAGCCTACCATAGATTATTCATTCAGCATGGGATTGGGGGCAATTTTAGGAGGTACAAAAGCAATCAACCATTGCATTGTCCTTAGCAAAAGCATATTACAAAGCATCATTGAGTCTTGTGAAGCAATTTTACTTCCGGGGATTCTTGGTCATTTGAACCTATATTAAACTTAGGCTACTCCTTTCTTTTGTGATAATCGCTGTGTTACCCATCTCAAAAGCACTTCCGGGGATTCTTGGTGATTTGAACCTATATTAAACTTAGACTACTCCTCTCTTTTGTGATAATCGCTGTGTTACCCATCTCAAAAGCATTTTGTGTTTCAGGCCAGGACCAAATACATTGATGTTCAGCACCACTACATTAGAGAGTAAGTATACACCAAGGAGATTACATTGATCTATCTCAGGTGTCAAGATCAACTCGGAAATATTTTGACTGAGGTAGTAATCAAGGACAAAGTTGAAAGCCCCAGGGAGGTGCTTGGTATGAAAGAAAATGAAATGGCCATTAAGGTGGATGTTTGAAATTAACGCCCATTTTGTATATTGGTTTCCATGCCAACATTTCCGACCATGTCAACATCTGCCATGTCTTTATGGTGAAGATAAAATTTGGGAAATTAGTTGAGTAGATTGAGTGCATATGATCTGGGTGAAATAAAATAGGCACAGTTTACATGAAGTGCAATTAATTAAGACAAGATTCTATATATGCACATTGTAAATTAGAAAGAATATGCATAGTGGTTAGATAAGATTAGATAGGATTAGATAAGGTTAGATTATATATGATTAGATCAGGCGAAATTAGACTAGATTATATAAAGTCTCATATTACATGTACATGGTATTATAAGGACGAAGACAATTTGGTTTCAAAATTCTTCATGGGTGTGCTCTTTATTTCTTTTTTCCCAAGTAAAACCTCACGAAGAAACCCCCGGGCACGTCCCCACATTTCGCAGATGGTACCCAGTGTGCTCTTTCTTTCATCTATTGCTAATTTGAAATTTAACTATAGGTTTATTGGTGACATGGGCAACCACTATTAGGATGTTTGTGCACTTAGGATGTAGGGCAGTTCCTGCATCACTGATACCTCCCCTCCAAAGTTACATGAATTGTGGGTGTGGATCAGAATGGACAGAAGATTTTGGTGCTGAAACTAGGAATCTGGAATTGACACCCTAAACCTAATTTTTTTATAAATATATATTTAAATTTTATATCGAAAAAAAGAGAAGAAAGTTTTGGAAAAAACATAAAAGTTAGAGATTCCACTGTTTCAGATATCATTATTCATACAGTGATGCTTCATAGCTCAACTTCATATGGTATACAACATACATCAATGATCTTCCCGATCTTTGTCACATACTTCCATAGGGGAGAATCAATAGGATATTTTTATTGTTGATCTTCTTCATGATCATCATTTCCTCTCCTTCCATCACTCCTCCCACCGCAAATCTCACAGCCAGCTTGAGATGTACGTGAGGCCATTGGAAAATTCAAAAATTTGTTGGTGTATTGCTGCTAGTGCTGGTATAACAGACTGTTGATTGTGGTGTATTGCTGCTAATGCTCAATGCTGGTGTAACAGAGTTTGTAAACTGTGGTGTATTGCTGCCCACTTCTCAGTGCTGGACCATTGGTGTATTGTTGACAATTGCAGTATCTGATCTCTATTCTCTGCTGGTGTATTGCATCTAAATCTCTAACTTATTTGCTGGTATGATCCATCACTTGTATTACTGGTACTGCTATGTGAATCTTTGCTGGTTTAGATAAGTGACAGACTGTTGGTTAGTGAATAAATTACAAAACAAAGCTTGAAAGCAGTGCTACTGCTCATTACTGAGTGATATTAATATATTTCTCATCGTACCTAGCCTGTAGGCTATACAAAACAAAGATTGTAGATAACAAAGCCTGCTGATTTGTTACCAACCTACCACAAAATAATGCTGTTAACACTAGAAACATTGAACAATGAAGATAACCTACCATGAAACAAAGCCTGCTCGTAACGGTTTGTATTAACACCAATCAACAGTGTTGGTGCAATCTCCTTCCAGAATCTAAGGCTAAATAAGCTCCCGCAAGCTGCGTTCTACCACTATGCTCTCAATGTGCCTCAAAATTCATAATTGTGCTCATGAATCTCTCACTTGGCTCCTTCAGTCTCTCTCAAATCACACTCTTCAATTAAAAAAAGAATGCTTTAGTTTTTTGTGTTTTTAAGGTTTGTTGACCTTCTCTTGTGGGCCCCTCCCTCTCATTTCCTCAAAAATGCTCAAGGAAACCTGTGGGTAACAACATTGGTGTGTTTTTATGAGGGTTCAACTGCTTTTGACGGGATTCGTTTCCAGCAGGCAAAAACAAATCATGACTTCTAGTATTTGTTTACGTCTTTCTGGAAACAATCCCACACCTTCAAGAGGCGAATCCCCTAATAGGTAACAAATCCACCTTCTGAGGAAACAGATCCTAAAGCAGGAATCCTATTTGATTTTAAAGTCAACAAAATTTAGCAAATTCAATTTGATTCCGAGATTCTGCGTTTCTGCCATGGATTGGGAGCGGGAGCATCACCTATTATAGGCGATTCTGGTATATTTGCTCCCCTCTTTTAGGATGATTCTAGAAGGGAGCAGCAAAGGTTATGCCCCAAGATGTATCAGAGTTTTGGAGGATGAATATGGGCATGCCATGCATTTGAAGTTTGAACAATAGGTCTCACCAGCGTCAAAAGAAAGAAAAAATTGAGGTTAGAGGCCCCGTGGATGTAATTGTTGTTAAAACCCTATATGGGTCACAAGATTTGGACTTGTTCATTTTCAGTTTCATAAGTCTATGATTGGTGATTATGTAACAGGAGGTGACTGGTTTAAATCCAGAGGGAGTAGGGTATGTAGACCTTCGTAGACTTTAGCAGTCAAATCGCTGTGAGGAGGGGGTCCCTTTTCCCACAAACAAGGTGCTCTCATACACCAATTTAGTGTTTGGCTTAACCGTAATCTTAAAATTAAATTATTATTATTATTATTATAATTCTTTGCAACTGTGCCCATAATTAAAATATTCAAATTTAACACCAAAACTTTGTGATTCAAAGCCAATCTAGTTCCTTGATGAAGCCGAATGCGTTGGTTTTTATATATTTATGAGAAAAATAAGGCCTGAGTGGTTGAGTGGGCACAATCCTTTCTTCCTTCGTCATTACTAGTTTTACTGCCTTTTAAGTTTTGAGTTGGTTGTGGAGTAGTGAATAAGAAAGTGAAAAACACGGGTGTGGGGAATGGGCGTTGCACTTTTTGAAGTTGGGTTGCCAGGTGTGGGTGAGCTGTGCTAGATATAAATAAAAAAATCACAGATGAAAAGGATACAAGGAAAATAGTCAGGAACTTTATAATCTTGGGCATGGAAGGTTTGGTAACATGGGTCTAGGCACTTCAAGTTTAAGAATTTCTCACTTTACAGAGTTGAGAGAGATCATGGTTAATCTAGATTCATCTTAAATGATCAAAAAATTTATACCTCAAGAAATTTGACCCTTTTCAATACTTCATAGATCCAGGGTTAAGATGGATCTACACTGGTATAACCATGGGTGTGTGTGAGTTGAAAACACTGCCATGTTACTTTCCCCCTGTAGAAGTGGAAAATTTTCAACAAAACTTTAGATGAAATGCTGATTGGAAAAACACTTGGACATAGCTCTCTTAATCTCAATGAAACATAGTGGTACTTAAGAATTTAATAGGGAATAACATCACCATCCATTTCCAGTCTAATCTGAATTTGGGTCATGCTCTCACGTAATAAAACCACAAGCATTATTTAAATTAAGCATCGTATTAATCTTACAATTTCGGACCTTATAAGATTAAATTATTGTTTAGAAATTCAGGAATCAGGATGGCTATAGTGCTCACTCTTCAGTTGCACATTACTCAGAATCTCACCATATCTATCTCACTGGTACCAGTGGTCCTTACTGTGGTTTTATGCTAAATTCTACTAATGAATAGCTGAATTGACCTTTTTCTGTTGAGCTCACTGTAATCGTTTAGTGTTAGTTTGACATTTGTTTAGATTGGACTTACTGTGCAATCTACTGGTGGGTAGTTGTCAAAAAGAAATCACGTGCCTTCCCTAATTTCGTTATTGGTTTTCTTTCGGATTTGCTATCGGTGATTGCCTTGGAAATACCATATCGAGGGGTGTTTCCAGTGGTTTTTGACAGGTGAGAAACTAGAACAATTGAGGCTTGGGCTGTTCAGCTCACTGTAATTGTTTAGTGCTAATTTGACACTTTTTTAGATTGGACTCACTATGACATCTAACAATGATTCGTATTTAAATATAAGCTGGACTAATAATTTTTAAATGTTGAAATTTGAATATATGGAACGTCTTTCACTATGGATATTTAGTGGGTGCATATGAAGGATAGATCAAGGCAAGAATGAAAATGACATATTCATCTTTCAGTATTTAAGTCTTTGTGTTTGCAAGTTATTTAACTACAAGGAAACATGCAACTTAGGATGGGAATTCTAATAATTCTTTTGTGGTGCATGTTTTTTGTGATTGTCAGAGAGATGTTCAGTGATGGGAGTTTCTCATGTTGAAGAAAATAAATAGATGATTGCATCAGTACTACCCTGGCTGCAAATTCCACTCCTTTATAAACTACTGCAGGTTTCAATAAAATGATATTTCCAGGCAATTAGATCTAAAATGAACAGAGTTGTGAATACAATGTTGATAAAAGATCATGTTGGCATAGGTATTTGGAGTATAATCATGCCAGAATAGCTTGATTTCGCAATAGAAAGGTTTTCACTGTTAATTTCGTGTTCATAGTCTTTGCATTGCTATATTTATAAATACACGGGGGTGCACCTCGATGTTATATTTCTTATTATAATTCTAAATACTACATTAGAGTACAGTTCAATGTTTTGTTTGGATTTTATGGTTTTCTGTGATGTTTTGAGCATGAGTATATACTATATAGGTTGTCTTGAAAGTGTGCATGGGATTTGAGAGATGATCCGCTGTGGCATCCATTTCTTTCTTTTAATTTTTTTACATTTAAAATTTGTCATTCATTTCAAAAAGATTTCACATACTACAGGCCTATATCAAATAAAAGCGCACCACAACAGGCATGCCACTACTTGTCACTACCAGTCTCAAGTGTTGATCATAATACTGTAATGGAATGCCCTTGCGAAAATAAAACACATTTGGACCCCTGTTGTTAGGGTGATTTTTCTGTTCCCCGTTGTACTGATTTGACCTTTGAAGAAATATATGCAAACATTTCAAAAAAAAAACATCCTACATAAATATCCACAAAGTAATAAAAAATTGATATAACAAAGATCACAAAATAAAGGCCTTACAGTTGCATACATATCACATCACAGAACTGGGAGTAAAGGAGATGCCATTATTAGCTTTCCACAATAGCCCAACCATTTACTAGCAGATCTTGTTTGTGGTTGGAATGTCCCTATGGATTCTTTATTGGCACCTTAAAGGACTTAAGTGTCTTAGCCATCTACTCGACCTTTTGATCTGAGTAGCCACATATAGAGAAAACAATGGCCCAAAACCCGAACTTATTTAGATTTCCAACCCTCGAAAACGTATTTTGAACTTGTTCTTAAGAGAGTGCTCTCCTTGAAAAATTCAGTATTTATTAAAGAAAGGAGGTGGGTTCCATTACATTAGTTTTTTCTGAACAGGGAGGGGGCTAGAGCGGCCTCGCTTTGAGGAATTTGAGGAATTTGAGGAATTTCAATTTTATGTTTAAAAACTGCCTGGCTTCTCCCATTGCTTTGAAAATTCCAAAAAAGAGGTCTGGCTTCTTCCATCGCCTTGAAAATCCTGAAACTTTTATAAAGAGTGGGAGGAGAATGTCCTTCTGGAATCTTTTTTATGATTCTTTGCATTTTGAATGGGCAGACATGCTGGTTGAGATTTTTTGATATAAACTGTATAAGTGGACACTCCACCCATCACATTTTGAATGGGTAGACATGCTGGTTGAGATTTTTTGATATAAACTGTGTAAGTGGACACTCCACCCATCACAGGGACTACTATTAAAGCAATGAGTAGACATTATATATGCAACAAATGTGATGGTTCTTTATGCTTTGTATCATTGATAGCTTTACATTTTGAATGGTTGGATGACTCTTTATGTTTTGTATTGTTGATAGCTTTTTGAAATTGAGTATTTTATTGTAAAATTGGAATATTTTTAGCTTCTAATTTTTAGTATTGATTTTTCTTTAATTTAAATTGTGTACATGATAGATATTTATTGTAAATTTGGAATATTTTTAGCTTCTAATTTTTAGTATTGATTTTTCCTTGATTTAAATTGTGTATATAATAAATGTAAAATTTTTAATAATTTGAGAAATAATAATTTTTGTAATTTTTGATATTGTTATTAACATGCAACTCATTATAAATTTTATATTTTATTTATTTATTTGCAATTTAATTTTAAAAAATAAACCAGTTTTTATAAATGATGAATATGAAATTCTTCAAAGTGTTAATATGGTCTAGCTTGGGTGATTAAAGTAGAATATTGTTATCCTCCCCGTCTAAGTTTGATTCTCACTAGTAACATGCTTGCCTCTCATAGGCTGATTTGTGTAAGCGAGGAGCTATTTCATGTAGATGGTCATTTTTTTCCAACTTTATTTTAAACTTTGTATTCTATTGAGGTTTTTAAAGAAAATCTTAGGAAATATTATTAAGGATGACTATTATTTATTGTTATCTTTAAAAATATATAGTCTAATTTGCAAGAGTGTTAATGCATTTAATTGAAGGGTTTGTTGCTGTTTATCCCTTAGTTTAGGGGATAATCAATGTGAAAATTTTTCCTATAATATTTTTAATTATATCACATTCATGGATTTCAATCATTCCTTTCAAATTGCAATTTTAGATTTACATGGATTATCTTAAAATCAGTTATAAAAATATAAGAAGAGATGGACTAAAAATGTTTTTCAAGTTTGGAGTCTTAAAATCAGTTATAAAATTATGAGAAGAGATCGACTAAAAATGTTTTTCAGATTTGGAGTTGAGTTGCTTTTGTTAAAGAAAGAAAGGGAGAGAAATTATATTAATTTTCATAATTGATCAAATTAGGTCAATGGGACATGAAAGTATAGCAAACTACAACAGCTCGAGGTATCTCCCAAATTTTAGTACTTGTTAAGTAAAAGCAGACTAGCTAACAATACAATAGGTTGAAATTAGACAATGAAATGGGGACCCACAAAGGAAACAAGTGGAAGAACAAACACTCCTATAATGAATTAGGTGAATAAGGTTGGTTGGATCATGAGCAAAATGTCGAAAATGAAAATAGATCCAAATCTACATCAAAATTAAAAGAGCTTGGTCGAGAATGAAAATATATCCTAATCTACATCAAAATTAACACTGTTTGTTATCTTGTCAACCAAAGTGAAAGCACAAATGTTGAGCTTGATGGCATCCTTTAGAGAATGGCATGGGATTCAGGGGTCGATCTAGATAATATTGGGAGGACGTTAAGTGCTCCTTGATGAAGCATTACTAAAATCCATGATCAAGATGTACATATTGAAAGAGAGAAACTTGGTTTGGGCTACCATCTACCATATTTGCATTGGGAACATGAGGAGGCAATTGACACCCCAAGCCAAGGTGTTGGAACTCTAACACCTCTAGGTGACCTTGTTGTATATCTTGGTCTCAATGGTTTCAAGGAAGCTTGAGAAAGTGGGATTGCCTTACTCTACTGTGATCAATGCCCATGAATGGAATGTTTGATGGGCAATTGATGCCTCCACTAGCTAAAATGGGTTGAAAGAATGTTGTAATTTACCTATTGGGCATGGATATGGGAGAACATGTGGGACCCACCTTTTGAAAGTAATTGCGTCTCGAAGATAAATAGCTAGACACCTATGTTTGGGGTAAACCAAGAAGGTAGGAAGGGATCCTCGCAAATCTATGTAGGGACAATGCAATTTTCTCTAGAGCTCATATTAGAGACATTTGAAGATGAATCGCTCTCGAGTTTCTACATCCTAAAGTAAATGAAGACTACATATCTTGTCTAGTGGTGGGATATGGTAACCAATCTCAAAATGTGACTGGCGACAACATATCCTTAATTGGTTGAGATGAATCTTAAGACCATGCAACCCAACATTTTTGAAGATACTTTAGATGAAAAATTGTATCGATAACCATTTGTATGAACTATACAACATAAAAGGTTATCTTAGGTCTCAACCATTGACCTTGGGAGATTCAAGTGACCTGGATGAACTATGGATAGATTCCTCCCATGATCTTTAGAGAGGAAGGTGATGGGGGTTGTCTAGGGGATACTTGTAGGGAGGAAGGTCAATTAAGAACAATAAAGAAGCCTCAAAGAACCAACTTCATATTCGTCTAATGAAATAATCTTCATAAGTTTTACGATAGAGTAAGATATTATCAATGTTAAGAACATTTTTGCCAAGCTAAGGTTGGAGAATGCCATAAATGACTTACATATTTGAAGGCTCAAAGTGGGCTTGTGGAATGCTCTGTTGCCTTGGAGACTTGAACTAGTAGATGTGTATGTGATGGTCTATATATGCAATTCACACTTATGATATTTACAAGATGCTAAGTGATATGAGACATTATCATTGTTATGGTTTGATTATGATTGGTTATACATATGCAACCTTTATGATCATGATGTATTTGTGAATGCATTGTAATATGTGGATTGTTGTCATGCATATGTGACACAATGGTTTGATTGGCTATGATTATGATGCGTGATGAATAAATTGTAATATGTGGACAATTTCCATGCACATTATTGATATGTTTTATTTGAAATTGTGAGTGTTAACCTATGTATTAAT
This sequence comes from Picea abies, assembly GCA_900067695.1. Taxonomy (NCBI): domain Eukaryota; kingdom Viridiplantae; phylum Streptophyta; class Pinopsida; order Pinales; family Pinaceae; genus Picea; species Picea abies. Next base: position 1,140 of record CBVK0103878545.1, on the reverse strand, counting down.
TTGTGTTAGGTATATGAATTATTGTGATGGATAAATGGGACACAACATTTTGATGTTACTTGAAATGATATATTTGATAGAAGTTCATTGCTATGTAATGCGATGAGCATGAGATGATCTAATAACAATTTTAGGCAAGAGGACCAGTGATGGTGTGAATCTGGAGCCCATACCCATAAGGGGTACCAATAGGATTTACAAATTACGGTCCGATGACATAATAATACTCTCACTAAAATTATACTAGTTACTTAGCACTTATATGTTCATGGAGCTTAAGAGCTTTTCAGATGCTTGGGCCCATATAGCCTTGGAGTAGTGTTGTGACTTTTGATACTACTTGTAGTCACTTGTGATGAGTTGTAACACCATCCCATGGAGAGTGACACATAAAGACTAGTCTTAGCAAAGGGTCTTGTACCATGAGAAGTAAGATCATTTGAGTAGCGGTTGAACATTGGGGAACACAAATAATAGATAATGGATGAAGATCAATGGGTGGATTGTGTGACTAATTGTTGATATTCTTTTGTATGAATATTGTTGAATTTTAATGCTTAGCTCATGCACACATGGTTTATTTCAATTTAGCATGCACTTGAACCATAAACAATGCATCGATACCATATACAAGTGTTGCAATAACCAAGATCACAAGAAGAATAACCATGCACAAGAACACAAGAGTTTATCCTCGGAAAACCCTTCTCAATCAAGGGAAAAACCCAACAATCCTTTGCTATGTTCTAAAGAGAAGATCCCCTACACCATAGAACTTATCACACAAGAGGGTGCTTACAAAACCTAGAAACTTGCGCCTAAGATAAGTGCGCACTTCAGTCGTACAACTCCAATTGAGAGAATGTTACAAGTGTGTATGTGTTATATCCACAGTGGGGATATACTCCTATTTATACAAGACATAACACATCAAAAGGATGCATCTATTGGCACAATAGGGCTGACTTGTTCAACTCAATAATATAATTAATCATTACACAATATTAATTATCTTTTACATGGCGGGGCCAACTTGTACCCTTAACAACAAAAAATAGGGTTACAACAAATCTTACTCTCAGACAATATAGCAAAGGATCCACACATCCTCTAGTGCTCAGCCACTAGGGACATGTCCAC
>CBVK0103878502.1:0-10837 GCA_900067695.1 Picea abies | reverse complement strand
TCCCTCCCAGGAGTAAAACTGTCTAATCTTCAGCTAATTCCTATCTAACAACATTTAAAACAATTTAATACCTTCCTATCTATAATACAATACAAGTGCGCTCAGCTTTGAATGCCTTTAGTTTAAACGGTGGTGCAACAATCTTCAAAATGATTCAAAAATGTATGCGCTGGTGCTGTCCAGCTGTTCTTCTCTACCCTCCATGCTGGCTCGCTTGATGACGTCGTAGATGCTCCTGCATCAGCTGTGGAGGACGATTCAGAGGATATCTTGTAGAGACATGGAGTGAAGTAGGAGATGCTATATGAAAGAATAGAAAAGGAGCTAAAAGACATACAACAAGCCATCCATTTGAGCCGTGCAACACCTACTACACCTTCTTTGTTGGAAATTACAGAATTGGGGCACGAGCCCACCCAGTTATGAAGATTAGTAGATGTAATAAAGGCTTGACTTCAATGAGTCCAAGAAGAAAATGAACAAGCTACATAGGCCTTGAAGCAAGAAAAGGAGGAGGTCTTAGAGCAAATTTGAGTTGTGCAGAAGGAGAAAGATGAAATTCAGGCGAAGTTCGAGTAGAACAATGTGAAGATGAAGGAAGAAAAATACCAACTGCTCGTAGAGAAGACTGCGGTCAAAGAAGTGGTAACTAAAGCACTTCGCTCTATGTCGAGCTTGGAATAGGAGGAACTAGACTCAACTGATATGTAAGTAGGGAAGCTCACCGAAGCCATTCAATAACTTCAAGCATGGATAATGAAGTTAGAACTCCAAGCAGTGCCGAGCACTCTGCAAGAAGTGCACAACCAAAGGGAGGAAGTTTCCAGGAGTGCAGTAGAAAGAATCAGGGCACTTGCCTTAGAGTGTAAGAAAATGAGTTATCTAAGTGCGCAGACCTATGAGCACCTTGCTGAAGATCTAGAGCTGAGGAAACTCGAAGCACAGCTCCAGGAATTGCAGAAGTAGGCATCCACCATGCAAGCACAGATGAAGCTGCTTACCGCAGTCAAGAGGATGAAAATATCACAAGAACAACACGCAGTCCAACAATAGATTAATTTCATCAAGAGAAGAGTCATGGAAGTTACATAGAGATTACAACCGGTGCAGGACGAAGCCTGCATGATTTTTGAAGAGATTGAAGGACAAGGCTTGTAGCTGGATCAAATGGTTACGACAATGGAAAAACACCTGGAAGGACATGTTACAGAGCAAGTCATTCAGGAGTTCACCAAGTAGGAGGCTCTGGTGAAGCAGGAAGTCAAGGAAACTTGAGCTAAGCTCAAGGCCTTTGAAGGAGCATTGCCCAGATCTGAGTGACTCGGGACAAGTCATAGGTGAGTGTTGGGGGCATGTTGGCCCCTGAGCAAGTTTTGAGGAAATATTGATCGAAGATGGAGCACCCAGGCAGAGCTGAGATCGTGTGATCTCACTCATTTTGTGGGCTTGTGGACCCAACAAAGTTTTTACTAGGGTTTATGTAATAGGTTATGGGATGTCGGCCCATGGGTTTACCCATGTTTAGGCCTTTTTGTAAAAGTATATATAGGAAGGAATGTAATGTAGAAAGTACTAGTTATCGATTGGCTTAGTGCATGACTAGTTGGCTTATTGCAAGAGGTATTAAGTTGTTTTGTGCAGACAAACTATGTAAAGTAAGGCTCTATGCTATTGAGGAGTTGGCTCTGTGCCTTGACCTAATTTTGGGAAGGAGGATCTAGCATGCTGCATGAAAATCTCCTGTCCTCGGTGGAGTTGGCTCTATGGCTTTGTGCACAAGAGAAGATGAATGTAAGAATATTGAAGACTAATAAAGAAGAAGAAGAATTTGGTGGATGTATCCCCACACTGGGGTGAACCACGTATATCCCGTGTCTTGATATGCTTTGTGCGATGTGGTTTATGATTCATGCTGTCTATTTGCTTAGTTTTGTTGTTATAGTGTTTGATGAATGCATGTGATGTTGTTGCTTAGTTCTTAAAGGTATTGTGAATTCTACATCTGAGCTAATGCTATGTGCTAAGTGAATGAAAGTACTTGATCTTTATGGTTATTGCGTTGTTCTGTACTTAGGGTTTAACCTATGATGTGAACGAGATTCAAGAAATTAATGCATATTGATTTTTAAGTGCTCTGTTAAGTAGCGTAATCACAGATCTATGTCCTAGCCTAGTTGTAGACACCTGAGTCTTGCAACCCCCCTTGCCTCTACCTCAGGTGAGACTTCATTTTCTTCGCAGGTGTTGCCGAAAGGGCCGATAGTTAGGGTGTTGTTGGTGCATTGTTGAACCTTGGGTATTCCCTTGTGCCAATAATGAATTTAGGCATCTTTATGCAACTTTTTAATGATTTTCATCATGTTCTCTTCTTTATCTCTCTCTTCTCCATGGCCATTGGAGTTAGGTCCTTCAAATCCCAAATGAACATATATTCCTCTAACTTTATTCCCTGAACTGTAAGCATCCTGGGCCTCCTTCATTTCTCTACACCGTGGAACAATTTGATTCGGCTTCTGTCAATTGTTAACTCTGCAAAAATGTGCAGTCGATCAAAATTTTTGTTAGGTTACTAGAGTTAATAATTTTCCAGAATAAACCAATATGATTCAATAAAAGAAATATTATATTCCATTTTTAGTGAGTCTTGGTTGGTCAAGAACCCCTTTTGGATTCTATCTGTAATACCTGTTTTGTTCTGCAAAAAAATATTCGAGCATTAGCCCCTTTTTCTTCTGCCCTTGGTTCACATGTGACTGCGACTATGACCCAATGCTAATGATTTGGGCACTTATCCAGAGCCTTGAAACTTCATGCTCCGGAGCTTCAAAGGTTTCCCTTTTCCCGCTCATCCCAACCATCACAGAAAAATTAACTGACAATGTGCAAACAATGGTGGATCTATGGTCCACATTCCTTTCTAGGATCTAAGGTGGATTAGAGCTTCAAGGACTCTAGATTCGACGGTTTTCAAATAACTTTCCAACAAATCTCCCGGAGTGCCGAATTGGAGAACTTGCGAAGTAGGGTGGATCAACAGTCCACTACTTCCCAACATCCAATGGCTGATACCCACTATAGAACTCCCAGATTCAGATCTCCAGGGCTTTGAAGATTCAGAGCTTCAGGACTTTAGAGGATTTCACATCCACACATCTCGAAACTCCTGACCTACTAATCTCTGAACACTTCCATGTCACCCCAGGTGACATCATTACATCACGTCACTTCGATGCTATGGAACTTCCAAAACTTTTTCCTTCCATTCCCTTATGAACCATTTCTTCCAGAGCATCAAGTCTCCGAACTTCAAAACCTAGCACCATGCATCCACTGTGACCATTAGGGCCCCACCATCTATTCTCGAGAGGAGGCCCACTTGGTGAAATATTAGAAGCGAACACGTGGCCCACTCACATGGGTGACACATGTCACGTTCTATCAGGAATTTCAATCATCCAAAGGTTCTTAAATCAATGAAACGTGGCACACATCCCATGTTTCCATGTCATTTCAAGTGATATCAACAAGCCATGTCACTTTGGAACTTCGAGCCTCGACATGTTTTACACTTGCACACTCCAATTCTTCAGAATGTCGAACTCCCAAAATTCCTTACCCTCTGGGGTCCACATAGTATAGTTGTCACCCACTAAGGTGGTGGCATGTGGCATGTCTAGGAAAGGTCCATGTCACCACTGGCGATGTCATCCTGCCACACCACTGCTTCTCTTTTTCTTAGGGACTTCGACTTTGACGGTTTGTGCACCAACACACCCCAATTCTCCCAGCTGTCGAACTTCAAAGTTACGAACTGCCATGAGATCTGCGGCTTACAACCACTTGCGCGTAGATTTGATGACTCTGATCTGTATTCTCTACATGTGACTGAGAGCTATGACATAGGATTAAACTTTGGGTTCTTATCTCACTTTGCAATATTGACAGTCGTGTTTTAATGGACTGTGAAGATCAACGTAGATGAGTGATTGCAGACACTCAACTTTCTCATGCTTTAATTTCCTTCCCGATATCTGCAATGTGAAGATGCTCGCCTGTAGTGGGATCGATATCCACCATTGATAGAGCAAGATCAATGATCTTGAGGGATTGCAGAGTCTCAACTTGCTCACTCTTTAATTTCCTTTGTGATTTCCGCAACAAATCCCCACCGTCGATCTCCCTTCAATGAGATATAATGGTCATGACTTAATCTTCACTTGATCTAACGACTTATCTTGCTCTCGCCCATATCTAACGACCCAACACCACAAATTTTGTGATTTCTTTCTCTGTGGACATTTCTTAAACTTTTTACACCTCCTGTGTTTCCGAACACAGTCTAAGTATTGTTTCAACGCCCTTTTGGCACTCTGTACCTAAAAAATTCTCTGGACCTTCTATGCCGAATTTCTTGTTCATGGCACATCCAGGTTCTCGGTAGAAACCATGGCTCTGAACTTTAGTTTTTTCCATTTCAACAACAATTATTTTCTGGAACTTTTTCTTCAATTTCCACTAACATGGTCAATCCAGGATCAATGTTGAAACTGTGGCTTTAGTACCATTTTGAAACATCCCTAACCACCAACAAGTTGGACAACGTCACTTCCTGGACGTCTCTCTTATCTCTGATACCATTTTGTAAATTTATATGCATGGATATCTAATGCAAATTAATAGTTACATCATTCTATTCATGCCACTTATTCATGCGAAAATAATAATTAAAACATTCAGACATTATATGTATACATACCACATATACTAATAACACCCACATTAATGTGGAAATGACAGTAAGCCTACACATACAACACATATTATCTATATAGGCGTTACACATCAATTATAACACATTTACAATTACACAACATGTTATCACATGAACTTGTGAGGGTCCCGTGAGTTGGTGGTTTATACCCGAGTCTATTCCCATGCCTTGTTTTTCTCTCTTTCGCAGGCCATGTCTTTAAATTTTCCCCTTCAGTCGGAAAAGTCATTTTGTTTGCCCCTTTTTTTTAAGCACTCATCTCCATTACCTATGTCACTGATCCTTTTTTTTTTCCTGAAACCCTAGCCAGTCGTCCAAGTTTTTATTTTACACAGGCTGTAGCCATGAGCACAAAGCGCAACAGTTAGAGCGGTTTGATATGGACTTGAATCAAGCGAGCATGCAAGTGAAGTATTTCAATGGCAAATGATAATCGAGGGAATCAATATTTTAGAACGTTGTTGAAGTTATTTGTAAAATATCGAATTCCCCGAAATCCAAAATCAGTAGGAGCCGTCCGATCCAGCAAGACGCATGGCACCAGATCCAAGACACAGAGAAAGTCATTTCAGGAAAACTGAAGTGAGGAATGCGCAGATTTCTCGAGTTTCAAAATGCCAAAGACTACCCAAAGTTTCAAAATGCAGATACACATCTGGGCCGTATGATTCAAAGGGATGCGTGGCATCTGATATGAGAAATCACGATTTCACGACTCAGAGGTTTTAGCATGCAGCGCAGTATATATTCGTGAAACACGAAGTCGCGAAGCACCCAGAAGTTGGGCACACGATCACAAACCATGGTTATATGGGGAGTAGGGCCATAAATAAGGGTAAGAGCCTATTGAGCAGTGGGTGGATGAGGTTTTCGAGCAAGCATCCCGACCGTTAAATTCAAAGAAAATCCGACCGTTGCCCTGGATGGGCTATTTCACAGATTCAAGCACTGGGATATTTGGAATTGAGTGGAGTGAAGACTCCTGAAATTTCACATAGGAGCCTCATGTCATGGTTCGAGGTCACATGAAGCGATGGAGAGACACTGCGGTAAGGCCAAAAGCATCTGTATTGTTAACTAAGGAAGATCTGCGTGGTCTCGAGGCGCTGAGGTTGGCTTGAAGGAGGCGTGAACGTCTCCTGAAACATTCATAGATGTCAGAATCTATCCCGATCCTGATGAAAGTAGTTAATGGAAGTGGGAAAGGTGATTGAAACCTTGTTTCAACACATAAATGGAAAGCATGGAAGAACTATCCGTGGAGGCAGACTATCAACCCAAATTTCCCCTGTCAACAAATTTTCCTGCAAAGCCCATACTGATCTAAGATGACGTTTGACAGAAGAATACATGCACATACTGAAAAAAGAAGATGCAGACACAAATCTTTGATTGTAGTGGCTAGGTCAAACTTCTGGTGGTGGCAACTGTTCCGAGTATAAATACTTAGTTTTGATATTTTTTTTATGGTCGATGGTTGAGCTAAGCTCCCATATTGTAATGTTTTAATGAAGCCTTGGTTCTCTAGTTATGTAACTTGATATGAGACTTCTTGTTTAATGAAATTCAACTTCTATTTCCATCTTACTTGCCTCTGATACTGAATGTTCATGATCAAAGGATTCGCATGGATTGTGGTGACTGTGTTGTAATGAACGTTTGATTGCAGTTCAGAGCTTTTAGTTTCCTGAAACTTCAAATTCAAGGGGATCTTGTTTTCAGAGTTTTTCCTCCTTAGGCTGCTGGAAGACCTAATGTCCAGAGAATACCTTTACATCCTCTCCTCAATTTCTTCCTCCCACTCACCCTTACTACAACTTACTGGTTGAAGTTGATCAAGACCTCATTTGCTTGTGTATACTGCCCCAGTTTTTTGTTAAGGTTTAAGCTATTATTAGATTTCTTTGCATTTCATTAGATAAAAATAGCATAATATTGGATCACTAAGAAATACACAATCACAAGAGACACATCATTTATCCTAGGAAACCCTCATGGGAGAGAATACCCAACAAAACTTCCTTAGTATAGATAGCCAATACAATGCCAAGAGATAACTCAAACAAATACATAAAGCCCTTTCCCAAGAATGCACCTCTCTCTGTCTTCTCCAACTGCAGCTCTGAAACTTTCTCCTCAATGAACAAGAGAGTGTATCTAAGTGAGGTGCTAGCCTCCTTATTTATACAATTCAGGCACGTGTGGAAGTGTCTCTTCACTGGCAGGGTCGACTTCTCAATCTGGGTGGTTATAACCACCTTTAATATATTCTGGGGCCAACTTCTTATTCTGCCTATTACAATTATGTTTTGACCAATCCGCAAAAGGGGATTTGGTCTTTTACAATAGCCGACATGATCAATCCACAATGGGGATTGATCTAATGAATAATTCCACAATAATAATTAGAATACACTTTGCAGTTACATTACTTCAACACTCCCCCTTAACAAGAAGGGTATTCTTCAACAACATCAGGTGAGAGAGAGGAAAACATTATCAACAACATTAGGTGGGTGAGAGGAAAACGTCATCAATATCATCTTGGAACACTGACTGGCATATCTATAAATCATCAGAAGTTTTCTCATCGACAACATTGTCATTCTTAGAGGAATGAAATCATCATCTGCATCAATATAGATTAGTATAAAACTAATACATCATCATCATAGCATGAGGCTGGTCACATCATCACAGCATGAGGCTGGCTCATCATCACAGCATGAGGTTGGCACAACATCACAATACTGGACTGGCTTTACATCACAGCTTTCAAGCTAGAAGCACAATACTCATCTTGCTTTCCGTCACAACAGTAAGGCTGGAAGAACAATACTGGACTGGATTTACGTCACAACTATCAATATGGAAGCACAATACTCGTCTTGCTTTTCATCATAGCAATAAGGCTGGAAGAAAAATACTCATCTTTCTTTTTGTCACAACTATAAGGCTGGAAGAAAGGTACTAGAATGGCTTTACATCACAACAATTAAGATGGAAGCACAGTGCTAGACATATCTCAACACAACAACTAGACTTGCTTTACATCACAGCGGTTAGGCTGGAAGAATAGTACTAGGAACATCTCATCACAACAACTAGACTTGCTTTACGTCACAACGGTTAAGCTGGAAGCACAGTACTAGGCACATCTCATCACAACAACTAGACTAGCTTTACATCACAATGGTTAAGATGGAAGCACAATACTAGATATATCTCATCACAACACTACTCCCCCTTTCGAGGAAGGTCCTTTCGGACTATAACAAGCTTATCTCAAAAGTGCTCAAATTTTAAATGAGATAGAGGCTTGGTCAACACATCGACAACCTGTTCATCCGTGCTAACGTACTGGAGCTTTATGGCTCCTCTCTGCACCATGTCATAGATGTAATGATATCAGATCTCTATGTTCTTCGACTTGTCATGGAATACATGATTCTCTGTCATCTTTATGCAGCTCTGGTTGTCACATAGGATCGTGGTTGCTTCCATCTCTAGGTCAAATAGACCAGTCAACAAATTTCGAAGCCATATAGCTTCGCAACTGGAAGAACATGCAACAATGTATTCTACTTCCGCTGTACTGAGAGCAATGATGGATTGCTTCCTACTCTACCATGAGATCATGGCTGATGCCAAATTGAAACAACATCCTGAAGTTCTCTTCTTGTCAGAGACACTTCCAACCCGATCTGAATCAGTGTATCCACTCAATGTGAAATCATGATCTCCATCATAACTGAGACCACAATCTAATGTACCCTTAAGGTACCTCATCACATATTTTGCAACAACTAGGTGAACATGTCTGGGTTCTACTAGAAACTGACTCAAGGTGTTCACGACAAAAAAAATATCTGGTCTAGTGTTCTTCAAGTACATCATCAATCAAATGATCTGTCTATACAGCGTGGCATCAATCAATTTTGACGAAGTGTCGACTAGTAGCTTCAACTTCGTTTCCATGGGTGTATTCATGGACTTGCACTCTAACATGTCGAATCTCTTTAGGATTTCGATTACATACTTCCCTTGGTTAAGGAAGATCCTCTCTGGACTCTGCCATACCTCAAGACCTAAGAAATAATGCATTAGGCCAAGGTCTTTCATCTCAAATTCTGAGGCGAGCCTCTTCTTACATTCGGTGATGATATTTTCTTCTCCAGTTAAGAATAAATTATCCACATACAACAATAATATCATTGGCTCATCATTCATAAACTTGAAGTAGAGGTTATAATATGCTTTACTCTTGGTAAATCCCAAGCTCGTCAGGAAACTGTCTGTCCTGCCATACCAAGATCTAGGAGCTTGCTTCAATCCGTATAGAGCCTTCTTCAACTTGCAGACATGAGACTTCCTATCTTCAACTTCAAATCCTTGAGGTTTCTCTATATACACTTCTTCTTCGATGAAACCATTTAGGAAGGCTGTCTTTACGTCCATATGGTGTAACTTCCATGTCATCTTAGCTGCAAGGGATATGATGGTTCTGATCAAAGTGTATCTGGCTACAGGAGCGAATGTCTCTTCATAGTCAATGCCTTCCTTTTGAGAAAATCCACGAGCGACAAATCTTTCTTTATACTTCTCAATACTTCCATCAACAACATGTTTTATTTTGAAGATCCATTTGGAAGATACCACATCCTTGCTCTTCGGTCTGGGAACTATTTCCCATACATCATTCTTTATTATGGATTGGTATTTTTCTGTCATAACATCTGCCCATTCTTTCTTCTAAATGGATTCTTCAAAGAAAGTAGGCTCTTTCTCTAGGAGATCACACATCAAAGCCATATAACTGGAGAATGGCTTAGGTCTCTTCACCTATCTCGTGGTTCCTTCAGGAACACCATACTTATCTCCATCTTGAAGAATATCTCTTGCCCAAGAAGGATTTATTTTATGAGAGATCGTCATCTGAGGAGGTTCTTGAAATTCTACTATGTCATGATCTTCTAGAATTTCCTCATCAGGGGAAGTTATGACTTCCCTCACTGGTTCTGTAGCTCTAGGAACCTCCCTCACTGATTTTGCAACCCTGGGGATTATGGGTACCTCTTCATATACTTCTTCAAGATGGCATCTTCTAGATTTATTGAGCATTGCATCTTCATCAAAGGTCACATCCCTGCTTATCTCAATGTGATGGTGACCTGGTATATAAATCCTGAAGGCCTTGGAGACCTCACAATATCCCACAAATATTCCCTTCTTTCCTGAGGGTTCCATCTTGTTTCTCTTCTCTTTCAGAATATGTATAAATACTAGGCAACCAAATATTCTGAGATGGCTTACCTCTAGTTTCTTTTCGGTGAACATCTCTTTTGGGGTCTTGAACCCAATTTCACTATGGGAAAAATGGTTTTGCACATATACGACTGTCTATTGCTACTTCTTCCCATAAGCACATTCGAATATCTTGATCATGGATCATGGTATTCACAACTTCCATTATCGTTATGTTCTTTCTTTTAGCTACACCGTTTTGTTGAGGTTTGTAGGGAGTGGTCATCTCCCTCTTGATCCCAACATCTTTGCAGAATTTCACAAACTCTTTTGAGGTGTATTATTCTCCATTATCTGACCTGAGTATCTTGATCTTTCTTTTATAAATATTCTCTATCAAGGTTTTGAATTCCTTGAATTTGCTGAACACTTCATCTTTAGATTTCAAAAAATACACCTAGGTCTTATGAGAATAATCATCAATAAATGATACAGAGTATACATACCCACTAATGGAGGACGATGGCATTGGGCCACACACATATGCATAAATGAGTTCTAGGACTCCTTCTGCTTTGTTGTCTCTCTTCGGAAAAGGGTTCTTGATGTTCGTCCCTTGTGCACATCCATTGCATACATATGGTAGCACCTTATAGTTGATGTGGGATAATATTCTATGCCAAAGTTCACATGGATTCTCAATGGCATGGGTCATGGAAGCTTCTGAGTGACCCTTTAGCTTATACAAGCCACCTTCTTCTTTTCCAATGATGATTTCTTCATTTATGGTTTCTCCTTTAGCCCACATAAGAACTTCTCCAT
>CBVK0103878471.1:5261-23811 GCA_900067695.1 Picea abies | reverse complement strand
GGTCGACTTCTTAATTTGCATAATACAATTAGGGTTTGACCAATCCACAAAAGGGGATTTGGTCCTTTACAATGCCCGACATGATCAATCCACAAAAGGGGATTGATCTAATGAATAATGACTCAATAATAAATAGAATACTTTTCGCAGTTACAATATTTCAACACCTAGGTGAGGCCGCAAGGCTAGAATACCATTCTAAAATAGGTGACTAACTCCACCTCATTATCCTCTTGTTTAGCGAGCTCCCTATTAGGAGTATAGAAGTCTTGATAGGAGAAATCTACTCCATAGCCTCCTACAAAGCTAGATATTTAAATAAATATTTTGGTGATCAATCCCTAGTTTGGAGCCAATGGATCCTTTCTCACTACTTAACTCCCAAAACACAATGAGTTTTGTCAAATTTTAGAATGTGTTGAAGCTTAATAGTGTTGTCCTATAATTCGTCATCAAAAGCATCAAGATAAATCCATTCACTGACTTGCTTAAGCTCCTCCTCAAAAACTCTATGTTGGTTTCGTCAAATTAAGGTGATTTGTTGCATGTAGCCCCCAAGAAAGAGGCCATACACACAATGGCATATTCCCACCCAAAATTCCAATCATCCTCTTCTATAGGTATGGGTAAAAGGTTCCAATTTTTTTTATACAATTCAAATATATTTGAGTTTTTAGGCAAGAGACACTCATAATAAAGTGAGCCTTAAGCATCCGTGCTTTGGCAATGTAGATAAATATATAACAACAACAACAATAATAATAATCTAATTTTAAGGTTACGACCAAGCCATACACCAAATTAGTGTATGAGACCCCCCTTGTTTGTGGGACAAGGAACCCCAAATTTTATGGTTTTCGCACATGGCCTCCCCTAGGCCTTCTACTGGCTTGGCTTCATTGTAACTAAAAAGAGATGTATTATGCTTAAACACCATAGCTTTGTCAAACTCTCAAGGAATATTTCATTGCCCCTTTGAAAATTAGACTAAGGGAACCACAACCTAGATGACTCTTTTCTCTAAATTTATTAAGGTCATAAAACCCCAGCCTATCCTTAAGGGCATTCCAAGTTGTTTTCTCACCATAGGGCATCCTAACAAGCAAGATGCCTTCTCAACCTCCATGAACATCAACCATGTTAGAATCTCCACAAACAAGCCAACAAGGTTTGAGGAGTTCTCTTACCATCCATGTCATAGAATAGGCTCTTTCATTAGCATCATTGAACCCACATATATTTGATAAGCCCAACATGCATCCATCTAGATTCAACATAATCCACATGAACCTTTGAGAGGGATTGGTTCCACAATCCATGATAAAAGAAGCAAATTGAGGTGACACAAGGGTCACAATCCCATCCTTCTATCCTCTTCATGAACATATGTGAAGAAGTCTCCATTCAACCATATATATCACTCAAATATTTGTCAACACAAACACAACAATTTCACTTGTTGTAAACACGATATTTCAAGTTTTTCAAACATGGTCCTAATCTCACAAGCCATTGTTTTTTTGTAAGAGTTAATGAGGCTCCTAAAAAACCATGACACGACCATCAGTGAGAAAGGGTGGCAATGGTATTCATGTTATCCAAATCAACATCCTCACCTACCTGACCATGACGTTAAATGAATTTGAAGTTGATGGAGCCTTCATTGCATGCATATAATAGTCCTTTAGAGTGCAAGGTTTGGGATTTCTTTGGGTCTTCTCGGGGTTTAAGGAATCTTAGGAGTTATAAAAGCAATTGGAGAGCATGTGCTCTTGCTACCACGCTGAGATGAGGTGTTCTAGGAGGGACATGCCACCTCCTTCCCAATGGTTGAGTCCATAGACATATTTGGAGTTAATGCACTAGAGGTTCCCAACTTCACACATTGATTTTTTTGGAACACATCAAGTTTATTATTAAGTTTCAAAATATCGCGAGGAGTTATGGTAACATAGTGAGTTTCATTCAAAAACAAATATAAGAAAAATCTGTTGGTCAAGTTGTAGGTACTCTAGTGATGCTAGCCACACAACTCCTATACTTTCTTCATCTAAGCTTCAATTAGGCCTCTAGGGGTACATGACCAACAAAATAACTAACAACATATGTTTTATATACATTTCACAAACAACTTCATATTTAGAAGTAGAAATTTCAATAGGGGCATCCTCAAGAGAATGGTTATTACCTTGTGATAGACTTCCATGGCAAATTTTCAAGGTCTCTTTGGGGGGACTATTGTTCTCCTTTTCGACGACAATGATGTTGTGGATTGGCGAAGATGAGCACCTATCAAATGGTCCATTCTTAGCCCTTGAGACGAGCCATAAATGGTTCTCAGAGGCCCTATGGCAAGAGAGAAGCCATTTGAGGCCACGTAATCCTATAAATCAAATGTAACAAGGAACAATGGTGACAAGGCAATACTAGACCAAAATGCATGCACTTCGAACTCACACACAAGCTCAATTCTAACATCTTTATATATTGTAATTGACATATAACAAATAAAAAAAGATTAACTATATTCATAGTAAATCCTAACTGACTCAACGATGGATTGTTGGGTTGGTGAAAGCAAGGTGGCATTATCACATCCACTTAGGTTCAAGTCTTTACAATGACATGCTTGTGCTTGCGATCATGCTTGTGAAAATGGGTGGGCCTAGGTGCGATCCATGGGCAACTTTGACAAAATATACACCTGCCACTCATGGTTTCTTAGCTAAACAAGTTCAGTAGCATGGCCAAATGTTTATATCCTAGAGCTACATCTAAATAAAGAAGATGTTGCTTACTTTTGTTGGATGGAAGTTTGAGTTAATTAAAAAAATCATAATGATATGGAAATCCTTTTGAATTATCATATAGATGGTTGTAGAAAGCATTCTAAGTGAGAATAATGTGGGAGGATTCATGGAGGATTTTAAGAAGGGAGATTAGAAGAGTTGCATCATCATCAAGATCACCAACTGTGATACATTGAGCCACCATGATGAAGCCAAGACCACTAAACATTAATTGCTACCTCCCTATGAAGTCAACCATGTCAAAGATTTTATCGAGGATAAATATGAGCTTGGTCATTTTCACAAATACTAAGTTGAACCCAACTCCTTGCATGATGCATGCTACAACACAAATACTGAAAAGCATCATGCCACACCCTTGTACCATGCAATACTTGCACCTATGTTTAGAGAACAATGTAAGGCAAGTGCAAAAACATTGATTACAAAATAAGACTGGCTCAATGTTAAAATGAGATAAATATCATAGAGTTTTTCCTAAAAATTCCTCATTGCTAACAAATTATCAAGTGGAGTCTACCAAGGTTGTGGTCTAGTGTTTGAGATGGGGCATCACCATGTCAATGACCTAGGTTCAAACCTCAGTGGACATAAAGCCCTAGACTATAAGTTGGCCAAGTTTGAAGGGTTTCATTTGAAACTAGTGAAAGGCTATGATCTAAGACTAGAAGTCGAGTAATGGGTAATAATGAGCAATGATCATGGACCATGCAACAAAGGATTCATGTTTTTCTCCAAATGTTTGCAACACACATTGCTTCTATCCATCGTCTAAGTACATGTAGACAAAAGATCAAGATACATGCCCACCATTACATGATTATGGAGACAAGACAAGAGTGATTGGATGTATCCGTAGTTCAAGTAAATCTACATTGAAGGCCGAGATAATGAGCTTCAAAATTAGGCACAATTACTACATTCCATGCTTAGATTAATTTTTGTTTTGACATACATAAGTTCAAGATTTATAAATAACTTTGTGTTTATTACACAAACATGATTTTTATGTGATTTAAATGGTCCAAATTAATTTCCATTTGTTGTCCCTTTTTATGCACAATTTTTCTTAACTTCACTAGCTTAGTTTTTCAAAAGAGGTGGAAAATAAAATTTCATTACTTCATTTTTGCATGTCATGAAACCACTCATTCAAAAAGAGGTGAAAAATAAAAACCTCTTAATTTATTTTTATGTGATATGAAAAGATTCATGGTGACATGGAAAATGAGGTGTAAAATAAAAGCCCATTAATAGAATTTAATAAGAAAATCATAGAATTTATGAATAGAGAAGACCTAGTTTTTAAAATCACATCTTTGCCATGTTCTCTTGCACAATTTTACTTGGAGTTAATGAGGTTTCATTAGCCTAGTTTTTTTTTTCACCTTTCAAAAAGGTGAAAAATAAAATTCCACTACTTCATCTTACTGTCATGAGAGGATTCATTAAATTAGAAGTGAAAAAAAATGAAAAAACGTTTACATGTTATAAAAAAAATTGAAATATGAGATGTAAAATAAAAGCTCATTAATTTATCTTTATTAAAAAAATATAAAATTTATTAAAAAAATACAATTTTTTTAAATGAAATTATTTTAAAGAGATGATTTTTTTTTTTTAAATAAAAAATTTATTAAGAAAATGCAATTTTTCAAATTACATTAATTATTTAGAAGAGATAAAAAATAAAATTCATTATTTTATTTGAAGTAAAAAAATAATTATTTTATTTTATTATATTTAGAAGAGATAAAAAAAAATAATTATATTTAGAAGAGATAAAAAAATTAAACTTCATTATTTTATTTAAAGTAAAAAAATTATTAATTTATTTTTATAATAAAATAGAAATTAAATAAAAATATATTAATTTGGTTTTACATTATATTAAAAAAATATTTAAAATAAAACCTAAAATAAAAGCTCATTAATTCACCGTTGCACAAAGGGTATAGAATCCATGAAAAGAGGGCAGGTGTGCCCTAGAGAGAAAGGCCTGACACCAAATTATGATAAGAATGAACATTATCCATAAATTGAACTCCCTCCCCACGACTAGCAAATCCTTCCCCACCTCACCACGTCGGCGCGTAGACGAGTTTTCACATTAATTTTTTTCTATAAAGTATTCGGAGTCGGACTCAAAAAAATTATAAAATGTAAAATAGGGTTTTTCCATCATGATTTAAAGGGGCACAAGGACAAAGCGTAGTTATTTATCTTCGACGTGAAGCTCCGGCAATGGCCGTGCTTAAAGGGTTTCGACCTCGTTGATTTGTTTTCCGTTCCATCGCAGATAGAATTTTTAAACTAGTTTTCCTGTTGCGTGTTGCAAACCGTGATTTCGATCCCCATAAGTCTCTGCAGAGGAAAATTGGCTGAGAGGTTCGCAAAAATCAGTTATACTGCAGGCTTCTTTGTTTTCGAAATTGCAGCAGAGGAAAATTGGCTCAGAAGTTTGCAGAAATCAGGTATTTCATATTTTGATGAAGTGTAGGTCATAGCCATGGCATAAAATCGTGCTTAGTTTGCTGCTGATAGTGTGAACCAACTGTTTAGCATCATTTCTGTATAAACTAAATATTCTACTGTAAATTCCTGTTATTTCCTATTTCCTCATTTTTGCTTTTTATAATGCGGGTCAACTCGCATTTAAGCAATTGTTTTCCATTTGCCATTTCTTGCGTTGTAAGCTTCATCGTCTGGCATTTCATGGTTGTTTAGTGATCTTTATAGGTTATTGATCTAAAGGAATATTATTGTTTGAAGTTATTAGTCGATGGTTATTTTTTAACTCTATTATTGTTTGATCTAAAGGACTATTAGTTGTTTGAAGTTAATGATATGCACTTTCTCTTTTCCTCCTCGACGTTGTTTTGAGAAACAATAACAAGGCTGCACCACGCGGAACACTTGCGTCCTTTGGGTTTAGGTTTTAGGCTGTATATGAGGATATCAATTATATCAATTCTGTCAAAATTGACCTGAAATTGCATCCAATCTCATTATTATTACCATTTAATTTAAAGTGGGCAGATGACAAAGAATGGATTGATGGCTTAACAATCCTTTCATTTCACCCGCAATTGCTATTGACATTGAAATGCTTTTACCTTTTTTCTTCTTTTTAGTTGTGAAAAATAGTGTGTTACTTTTGAATAATACTGTAGTGTCTTATATTAATGATATGATGTTATTTCTATAGGAATGGCATTAGAATCACCGACAATGAGCTGGGAGAAGAAGGAAAATCTCCCCAGGGAATCAAAGGAAGACCATGGACGAAGATCAGCTAATCTCGATCTCAACCGGGCTGACGAGGGAGATGAATATGACTATCATCCTTATAAAGAAGAGCCAGAGAAGACTGAAGGCAATGACAATCAACAAAACCGAGCTTTCTCTCCTCGTAGAGATCAGGCAGGGGATTATACTGGCAGGATATATGATTCTCCTTCGAAATCTTCTCCGGGGCAATCACCGAGACTTGCGAGAGACAGGTCGCCATCTCCTGTAAGGGTTAAGTCACCTTCACCTGTTAAATATATCTCTACTTCCCAGAGCAGACATATATCTTCTTCTCCTACAAACTACACATCAAATTTATCTGATAGCCACCAAATATCCTCTCCCGCAAAGCCAAAATCCCCTTTGTCCATTAATCACAGATCACCATCTCCTACAAAGCATTCTTCACCTTCATCTGGTAAACTTAGCTCAGCTTCTCCTGCAAAGTATACTTCCCCTTCACCTGAAAGGCGCAGGTCTTCCCCTCCTCAGAGGGATGTATCATCTTCTCTCAAAAGGCACAGGTCTTCCCCTCGGAGAGATGTAGCGCCTTCTCCGGGAAGGCACAGGTCTTCTCCTCCGAGGGATTTACCACATTCTCCGGGAACGCACATGTCTTCCTCTCCTCGGAGAGAAATATCACCTTCTCCAGGAAGGCACAGGTCTTCACCTCCACGGAGGGATGTATCACCTTCTCCAGGAAGGCGCAGGTCTTCACCTCCACGGAGGGATGTATCACCTTCATCAGGAAGTTATGGGTCTTCTCCTCCTTGGAGGGAACTATCAGCGTCCCCAGGGAGGCACAGGACTACTCCCTCAAAACGCAGATCTCCAGTTGGCAGGTATATTTCTCCATCTCCAAAAAGGAGGCGATATGACAGATCACGGACTCCTACTGGAAGGCGCGGTGTTTCTCCTGGCTACGGAAGAAGAGGTTATCGGGATAGATCTCAGTCAAGGTCTCCTCCGCGGGACTATTATCGAAGATCGCCTAGGTATGTCTTCTGTGATATTTAATCTGTACCTGCATATTTAGTATTTTGTTGTGCAGCCATGATTGATGTAAATATATATCATTGATTCAAAATTATTCTTGATATTTATTTTGTTTATTGTACACAATAGCTATTGCCTATGCTTTTGTGTTTTCTAGATTCCCACATTTGTCTTGATGCATGAATCTTGTGGTCTTTGAGATGCAGGGGCAAATATTCGCCCAGGAGCAGATATTCTCCCAGACGAAGAACTCCTCCAAGGTTTCAATCTCGACGTCGATCTCCAAGACGAAGGCAATGGTCACCCCCTCCTAACAGGAATACTGGTATTGGTAAACCTGGAAACAACTTATTTGTAGCAGGATTTAGTTTTGATACCTCGGAGAGAGATTTGGAGCGAAAGTTTAGTAAGTTTGGTCGTGTTACTGATGTCCGTGTTGTTCGAGACAAGAGGTGAGGCTTCTTAAAGTTTTTGAATATAAATACAATCACATTTCAATGCTGAATGTTTGACCAACTAGCTCTTCAGAGTTTCTCATTTGTTGTGATTATGAATTTGCTGGTTTTCTCTCGAGTCTTTCCCTTGATGCTCCTGTTTATGTGCTAGCTTTGAGAGAACTGTTGAGCTTGCTTATTGTACAATTCTTGGTTCTTAATCTGTTTTAATCAACCTTCTCTTTAGCCACTTCATCTCCTATGCATGAAAATAATCATCCCTGTCTGCATTAGCTCTCACCCCCTCATGTAATGTATTAAGCAATTATGAAATGATATCACCTTTAAGCAATGATATGAAATGATATTAAGCAATTTTCAAAGTATATCACCTTTCTCTCGAGCCACTTCATGTCCTATCCATGAAGATAATCATCCCTATCTGCATTAGTTCTCACCCCCTCATGTAATGTATTAAGCAATTATGAAATGATATGTCAATTCTTTTCAAAGTGTATCACCTTTTTCTCGACCCATTCATCTCCTATCCATGAAAATAATCATCCCTGTCTGCATTTAGCTCTCGCTCCCTTTTAAGCAATTATGAAATGATATTTGTCAATTCTTTTGAAAGTGTATCACCTTTTTCTCGACCCATTCATCTCCTATCCATGAAAATAATCATCCCTGTCTGCATTAGCTCTCGCCCCCTTTTAAGCAATTATGAAATGATATTTGTCAATTCTTTTGAAAGTGTTCTGTTGGGTTGCTGACTTCTTCACTCCAATCTGTTACAGGTCTGGGGATTCTCGAGGTTTTGGTTTTTTAACACTTGAGCGAGATGAGGATGCAGATGCTGCGATAAGGTCACTAGACCAAACAGAGTGGAATGGTCGGATTGTTCTTATTGAGAAGGCGAAGACACCAACTCGATACTGAAGTTGATAGCTTTGTCTGCATTATCTCTCCGCTTCTCATGTAATGTATTAAGCAATTTTGAAATTACTCGTGTCAGTTGTTTTCAAGTGTTCTGTTGGGTTTCTGGGGCCAATTTACTCAACATTTTCTCACATATCTATAACTAGATATTATTTATAGGCGGGGCTGAATGTTGTCATCACATGTTTGTTAGTTTTGAGTTACTGAATTCTTCACTCCAATCTGTTACAGGTTTGGGATTCTCAAGGTTTCTTAACACTTAAGCGAGATGAGGATGCAGATGCAGTGATAAGGGCACTAGACCAAACAGAGTGGAATGGTTGTGTTGTTCTTGTTGAGACACCAACTGGATACTCTGAATAAAGTTGATAGCTTTGTCTAGGAATTTTTACTAATTGTTTTTAGTGATATTTATATTTTTATCAGAGAATTTTAAGGTGTTGAACTTTACAGAGTACACAAAGTTCTATGAGGAATCATATATGATAAGTGGCATTCAACGAACCCCTGTTCCATTTCCAGCAAATACAACCTAAGATTTGGCTAAGTTTTGGGTGCACGAGAAGTTCACATGATACCAATTATTTTCTAAAGTATGTAATGTTACGTCTTTGTATTTGTTTTTGGGTTTGTGTAGCTTTCTTTAATTTATTGTCTACGATTATTGTGTTGATGCTAGTTGAAGGACCATGGAAGCTTGTAGCCATATAAACTAAAGCTTGAACATGCAAGTGTAATTTATCTGCAGTTTATTTTGGAGATTGGGTTCAAATGGTCATAAGAAAGCGTAAATAATATTTGATGCATAATATAAGATATTATTTGAAGTAATTGATGGAACATGCTTATAATATTTCCCAAATATGCAGTATTAGATGATAACTTCTTTTTGCATGCAATCCTCTTTCAGGGTCGCCCAGCGGCTATCTGTACCTTTTTCCATTTGTTCCTGAGAACTTGTACATTAGCTTTTCTCGAGCATTTTATGAAGTTGGCGCATGTGTACCTGGAACATTTTGGACTTGGTCATTATTACATTTTCACTTGCTCAATCTTACGGTGGCATTCTGAAAATCATGTACCTTCCACAAGAACACGCTACTAGCATAGCATGTACCACATTGCCATGTTGTTTGACTTGGAGCTATGAGTGCACACCAATGGCACTTTGCTTGATGATCAGGGTACAAGGTTGTGAATAACCTTTCTTGTGTGTGAGTTTTATTAGCTTTCTCTTCTTTGTGACGTGTACTGCAGCAGTGCTATTCTGAGCATCTTTAGAGGTAAGTAAATGGTAGAACTTCATCATAAGGAGGTACATGTTTCAGTTTGGCACAGGTGACATGGAAGAGTTCCGTCAGACATTTGAAGGTATGGTATGGTTTCTAACTTTGAATTTTACATTAATAACTTCATTGCAATCAATAGCTGCCATATACACAAAATTTGTTTAAACTTTAGAACCTGTCACATTTGGGGAAATTGGATTAGATATCTGGTAGCTAAGCTGGAGAAAATCCATGTTATACAATGCAGCCTCTTGGTTGTGTTTCTAGGAGTCACTTCCGAAAACAAATTGTATAGATCACTCAGATTGCTAGTCTGTTGTGATTTGGTGCCAAAGATTCTAATTCTTGTTTTAAAAGGTTTTTATTGACTGGACACTTGTGTACAAGGGTTGGTGGTTTTGTAACCCCATGATATGTCCAGCTAATCACAGGAGTCGCTTCCAAAAAAAGTTGTATAGATAACTTAGATTGCAAGTCTCTTGTGATTTGGTGCCAAAGATCCTAATTCTTGGTTTAAAAGGTTTTTATACACTGAACACTTGTGTATAAGGTTTGGTGGCTTTGTAACCCCAGGATTCGCTTCCAAATTTTTTTGTATAGATCACTTAGATTCCTAGACTGTTTTGATTTGGTGCCAAAGATCCTAATTCTTGGTCTAAAAGGTTTTTATACAGTGAACACTTGTGTATAAGGTTTGGTGGCTTTATAACCCCATGATAATGCCTAGCTAATGAGCAGTTTTATTTTTAGCATAGCCTGGCATTTAGCAAGAGTTATTGATGCTATCAATCGATCATGCGAAATTATATTTCATTCACATTCCTGAAGCGTTAGACCTATATTCACGATTCACATTTTGCGAAATATTGTCTCGAATGCTGCAAATGTTCAATGGTAGAATTGCATTTGTGCCATCAAAGTGTTGATTATGGTATATTTAAATGCTAAGAACATGTTTTTGGTGATGCAAGATAAATCCTCCACAAGTAGTGCGCTGCCAATTAATTGGTATTATTTTAGTTGTAAGAATTTCTTAATGATAATGCCAATTCAGTGGTTGCCACTGCACTTAAAGGTGTACCTTTCTTGCTCACTGAAAAACATAAACACACCGTTCATGATTAATATCTGTAATTTATTCTGTCTGAACATGTTTTACAATGCGCTTATTTCTAGTTATCACTAGCACTTCGCTGATTGGACTGTTCTTATTGTGATAATTTTCTCTTGATCATTGAGGGAAATACCCAAAAAAGAGTTGATCAAGTCTCTTGGAAATTTATGAGGAGGCCTTGGGTACATTTCTGTGATGGATCTCGCATAGAACTCATTCATGTTTGTTCAAAAATTTTCAAGGCGACAAAAAATAGCTTATTTTTTCAACTGTATGCAATTTAATTAATATAATGAATGGTTTTTATGTTAATTGTTCATGTGTTGATGAATGCAGAAATAGAGTTGTAGATTTCTATTGCACCCTAATAATTTGTGGATGAGAATATGCTGGATATTTGAACATTTGGAGGCTTCCTTTACATAATACAACAGGCATCATGAGATTTTGAAAATGGCAATTGTTTTGGGCATCGAAGGCTTACAAAAGGAAAGTATTGGAAGTTTGTTTTTGGGCATCGAAGGCTTACAAAAGTAAAGTATTGGAAGTTTCTTGTGAAACCAACTTCTTTCGTTGATTATGACAAAAATCGGATAGACTTGACAACAGTAAATGTCAATGTTGTAAAATCACGGGCGATTTGCTGTCACTGTCATTCAAGGATGTACAAACTGTTTCCATAGAAATGATTATAGCTGTGTAATAAAGCCTGACCTGAACGAACAAATTATGTATAATCTTGGAAGTTTACCACGAGAGCCTCTCACATGTTTTAATAAGATTTGATAATTATGTAGTGATTCCATGTGATGAAGTAATAATCCTTTGAATTGTTTTGATTCCACACATTGAAAGGGGTAAAACAGAAAACATTTGATAATTATGTAGTGATTCCGTGCGATGAAGTAATAATCCTTTGAATTGTTTTGATTCGACACATAGAAAGGGGTAAAACAAACACAAAAGATTTGATAATTATGTAGTGATTCCATGTGATGAAGTAATAATCCTTTGAATTGTTTTGATTCCACACATTGAAAGGGGTAAAACAGAGGAACTTCTATTGGGAGTTGTGTTTTATTAAGATTTGATAATTATGTAGTTACTCCATGTGATGAAGTAATAATCCTTTGAATTGTTTTGATTCCACACATTGAAAGGGGTAAAACAGATTTGAATTGTTTTGATTCCACACATTGAAAGGGGTAAAACAGAGGAACTTAAAGTGGGAGTTCGAGGATTAACAGTTTAGAAGTTGTGGGGATTGAAATTGGATTGACACGAGTTTGAGGATTAACAATTTAGAAGTAGTGGAGATCAAGTAATAGTCCTTTGAATTGTTTTGATTTTACACATTGAAATTGTTTTGATTCCACATTGAAAGGGATAAAACAGAGGAACTTCTATTGGGAGTTGTTTGGGGATTAAAGATTTAAAAAGCTGTGGGGATTTGTTTGGGGCTTAACGATTTAAAAAGCTGTAGGGATTGAAATTGGATCGAAGGTTTGAATAGTCTTTGATTTCAATGACATTCTCATATAAATATGCAAGGAAAATTTTGTCTTCAACGACACATTGTAAATTTTGATTTTTTTTAATTTTTTTTTAGGTTTTTATTTTTATCTTCAATTCATTTTATTTATTGTTTTTTTAAAGTTTAGTGTTATTGAATAATATTACTTTATTATTATTCACATATTTGATCACGTCTTTTCAATGACATTCTCATATAAATATGCAAGGAAAATTTTGTCTTCAACGACACATTGTAAATTTTGATTTTTTTTAATTTTTTTTTAGGTTTTTATTTTTATCTTCAATTCATTTTATTTATTGTTTTTTTAAAGTTTAGTGTTATTGAATAATATTACTTTATTATTATTCACATATTTGATCACGTCTTTTAACAACGATGAGCATGTCTTATAGAGCATTTCAACATATAGTTATTATGTTCTTTTGCATAGTGAATTGATTTTTTTAACAACAATGAGCATGCCTTATATTGCATTTCAACATATAGTCATTATGTTCTTTCTTGAGCATGTCTTATATTGCATTTCAACATATAGTTATTATATTCTTTCTTATCGTGCAATGTTTTAGTTATTATGTTCTTTTGCATAGTGCATTGATTTTTTTAACAACAATGAGCACGTCTTATATTGCATTTCAACATATAGTTATTATGTTCTTTTTTATAGTGCAATGTTTTAGTTATTATGTTCATTTGCATATTGCATTGATTTAAGTGTGTTTTTCAGTTATGTGGTATACATTCTTGGTGGAATGTTGAAAATAATCATATCTTCTCCCAATGAAAATATTAACGATAAGTTTGAAAAATGAAAAAAAGCAATGTTACATGAGTTAGGAGATGATGAATCAATTGTATGAACAAATGAAAGAATGGAGAAGAAGATGAGTTTGTGAATGATACAGACTATAAAAATGAAAGAATGGAGAAGAAGATGAGTTTGTGAATGATACAGACTATAAAGAGTGAATTTGTGACAAGATATGACCCTTAATCAAACAAATAAGAAGGTAAAATGAAAGAATGGAGAAGAAGATGAGTTTGTGAATGATACAGACTATAAAGAGTGAATTTGTGACAAGATATGATCCTTAATCAAACAAATAAGAAGGAATAGCAAATGAAAAACATTGCAACATAAAGACGTTGACATAAAGAGTTTACATCTATCGTGTTCACATATTTGATGAACTTTAAGAGGATACGTGATGCGTCGTTATGTTCATATGAAAGAGAGTTTTATAGTGAAAATGATTTTGACACATGGATGATTGATTTCATCAATCTTTTCGTTAGAAATCTTTTCCTTGTAAAACTTTTGTTGCTTTCTAATGAATGTCTATGATTTGGAACAACTTACACCATGGACCTCACATGTATAGAACTCTTATTTCTGTCTTGTTATTCACCTTCACCATGATTGAATGCTATTGCTTTATTATTGTACAAACAAAACAACAAAACAATGATTGATTTAGGGGGAAAATTTCATATGCAACATTTAATCTAGGAGGAAAACATATTATAGACAATGAACAATCTAGGAACGAGGTTGATGTTGATCAAATGTTAAAATGAAGTTGGTATGTTATGAACCGAATACTTAAGATAGCCTAATAAAATAGAGTAAACAACATGTACACCAAATGTGAGTGTGGATCACAATTACAATATAGATAAGAGAGATGAGTTACACAATAACTCTTTGAATGGGAGAACCTCCAAATACTTAAATATATTCAGACAATCCAATTAAAAGTTATGATAATTTTAAGTTGAACATATCTTTTAAAATCCTAATTTGGAGGTTGTTTTGTTGATCAACCTATCTTTTGATACACCTTTAAAATTTAAGTCCATTCGAGTTTGAAATTTTGGCTTGTAACACTATGGTCCATTCTTTTTTTGATGAAATTAATGGTAGTCAAATTTGAGTTTTTTAGAATAAAAAATGATTGTTTTATTTGAAGTTAGGGTTTTTGATTAGTCTTATAACTCGTTTCAAATAGGTGTTTTGGGCAAAGCAATGATATCTAATTCTAGAAAGATCCAATTTGAGTGACACAAGTTAGAGGATGCCATTGTCTTTGAAAAGAAAGCAATGTAATGGGTGTACAAATTGAAAGAAAACCATAACATGTGAAACTAGATCAACATGTGTATGTGGAGAGTTCATAGTATAATTTTTTACAATTTTTATAAGATTTCCATGAAATAAGAAATTGGGTGGTTGAATAAAAATAAAAAAGAATTATTAGATGGTGTTGTGAAAGATCCAAGGCAAATTAATTTTAACCCATTTTCAAGAATTTTAAAGCAGATGGCTATATGGAAAAGTGTAAAGGTTCAATTAGTTGTTGAGAACAATTTTCAAGTTGAGGGTATAAAAGATTGAGTGAATATTTTTTTCTCTACTATAAAGATTGAGGAAAAAATTTTCTTTTGCAAAATGACATTGATTAAATGATAACATTTAACCCTATTGGAGGGGCGGCAGGAGAGGGAGGGGTTATCTATGACCTCGTTGAATTTCGGGAACTAGTCTATTCCCCGAGGTTAAGAGACTAAACCAATAACATCGCAGAAGCACTAAGCCTTTGGCAAGGACTCATTCAAGCCCGTAAGCTAGCTATCCAAGACATTATGGTGATAGGAGACTCTCGGATCTTAATCCAAGCTCTGGCCACGAACACGTTGCTAAATCAAATGAACCTTCGGCAAATCACCAAGAAAATCCTACAACTCTCTCACTCCTTTCATAAAATTGACTTTTTTCACGTGCTTAGACAGCTCAATGATGAAGCAGACCAGGCTGCCAAAGCTGCCACCCCCTTGAGCAAGGGCCAACTCTCCATCAATGTTCTCTTTGACCCTCTCTCTTAACGACACATGGAGGGCACTCACCTCGACCTCTTATGGCATGGGGCACGTGTTTCTCCCAAGCCTCTTGAAGCGTGGAAGCCCTCAGGCATTACCTCTGTCCGCCCCCCTTCTCGTGCGAAGGTACTTCACTTGCCCATTCACGTCCCTTCGTCACTCCTCGCTCATCCTTCACCTCCCGTCACTCATGTCGTTCTGCTCTGAACCCATCCCCCTCCAGCATGGCACTCGCGCGAAGCAACCTCTTCTCATGACACCGTACACTCGAACCAGTGTTAAATACGGGAAGGTGGCACCCTATTCTTGCCTATCCCACTCTCTTGTTGTTGTTTGGTCTCTCGCTTGGCTGGTGTGTTTAGACCCTCCTCTTGCTCACTCCTGGCTAACTGATTTGGCTTGGTCCCCTACCTGGTTCTTGCTCGTTGCCCTTTCTTGTACTATGGCATCCAACTCCAATCCAACCTCCCCTCCCAACCCCCCTCCCTCCCTGGAACTTGAAATTCGCAGGCTGAAGCGTACTCTCAACGCACATAGAGGTTTCTTGCTTCGTCTAGATGAGGAAAGCGGCCGAAGGTTCGAAATGTTGGAAGAAGACCTCATCTAGCTCAGGGAGGAAGCGATTGAAGCTCTCACTCACACAACACAACAAACTAACAGCAAAATAGCGAAACTAGAGGCACGAATTGGAAAGCTGGAACTCCAAGTTGCAAACTCGAGCCGTCGAACAAGTGCATGTGCGAAGGCGTCTCCAAGTGCAATCTCCATCACTCCAGATCCAAAGGATTAATTATGGTTTATCTACCTCCCGACTCTAGCTCCTTTTTGGTTCTCTAGGTTTTTCTGTGTACGCAGGAGCACAGTCTTCCTTTGTATTATAGGAAGCCATATTGTAAGTCAGACCTTAGACTGTGTTTAGACTTTTTTGAATTATCGATAGTAGTGGGAATCCTAGAACTCTATACCATAGCAAAGCCTTATGTAATCTCGAAGCCCATGCATACAATGCAAGGCCAAATTTTGTAGTTTTTCCATAGTGGTCATCCCACTAATATTAATATAAAAACCTCTTTCTTGTGTAAAAAAAAACAATGTTGTTGTAAGACTTGTCTTACAAGCTCGCATAAATCAAGTAAAAAGAGATTTGAAAAACAATAGTGGTTGGAGATTAAATATGTTGGTAATTCGAGCCCTCCTGTTTAGGAAACCCATCACAAATATTCAATTAAATAAAATCATCCAAAGAGTCGTCACCTCAAAGCTTGATCTTAAATATGTTTCCTACTTCAAATTTATGAGATAAATCTCTATGCTAATTGCGGAGTCATAATGGAGTAAAGTGCATTATGGACTAAAAAATAAGGAGAGTGAAGTCACCTCCATGTGCCCCACCCATGTCACCTGACTTAGCAACATGCTTGGGGAAAGGCAATGTTGTAGACTGTGACGACATTATTACTATTACATTTGGCCCTATGACCATGGACACTAATGACCTAGTAAATTAGGTGGACTTGATCTTAAAAAAAGACATTAAATTTATTTCCTTTTTATTTATATTATGTTTTATCAAATACTAAGGATAATATTAAACAATTTTTAAAATTTTAAATTAAATAAATCCTTCTAATATTTATTTTACTTATTAAACTTATACTTATATATAAAACATGAATAAAATTACTCATTAGATTATATTTTTGTATTTTATGATTCCACAACAACTTTTTAATATGAAAACTCTAACATTATCAAAATAATATACTTAACAACTACCATGCACCATTTTGCCTACTCATCGTATTCCATTTCTTTTCTTTTTATAAAATATTGTATTCCATGTCTTTTCTTTTTATAACATTGAGATGTAGGCTTAGGTTGCAAACAATATTATTTTATTTGAACTTCTTTGCATTCGACGTTTATCAAGATTTTCGGATCAACTCCATTTTCCCATACATATACATATATATAAAGTTAGAGACTTATTTCCTCTCAATTTGTTGCTAAATATTTTATTATATTTGTAGAAATCAAATTGAAATTAGTAAACCTGTATTTTTAAAATGTATCATTTAAATAAAATCATTTGTTTGAAATCAAATTTAAATTAATGTAAAAAACTCCTACTTATTCACTACTAAATTACAATGGAATTAATTATTACATTTTTTTTTATCGAAAATTAAATATAAAATTATTTAAAACTTATCATATGACATGTAAACTATAAGAAAAATAATATTGATGTAGATATCTATTTTAAAATTTATTATAAAATTTACATCCCTTCATCACTCCTCGCTTGTCCTTCGCCTCTCGTCACTCATGCCGTTTTGCTCTGAACCCATCCCCCTCCCTCATGGCACTCGTGTGAAGCATCCTCCTCTCATGGCAACCCACGCTCGAACTAGTGTTAGATACGGGAATGTGGTGCCCTATTCCTGCCTATCCTGCTCTTTGGATGATGCCTGGTCTCTCGCTTGGTTGGTGTGTTCAGTCCCTCCTCCTACTCACTCTTGGTCCACTGATTTGGCTTGGTCCCTCCTCCTGCTCTTGCTTGCTGCCCTTGCTCGCACTATGGTGTTTAGCGCCAATTCAACCTCTCATCCCAACCCCCCTCCCTCTTGGTCCCTCCTCCTGCTCTTGCTGGCTGCCCTTGCTCGCACTATGGTGTTTAGCGCCAATTCAACCTCTCCTCCCAACCCCCCTCCCTCCTTGGAACTTGAAATTTATACGCTGAAGCGTACACTCAATGCACACAGAGTTTTCCTGCTTTGTTTGGACAAGGAAGGCGGCCAGAGGTTTGAAATGGTGGAAGAAGACCTCATCCAGCTCAGGGAGGAAGCGATCAAAGCTCACACTCACACAACACAACAAACTAACAACAAAATAGTTGAACTAGAGGCACGAATTGGAAAGCTGGAACTCAAGTTGCAGACTCGAGCCGCCGAACAAGTGCAGGTGCGAAGATGTCTCCAAACGCAAGCTCCATCACTCCGGATCCAAAGGATTAATTATGGTTAGTCTATCTCCCGACTCTAGCTCCTTTTTGGTTCTCTGGGTTTTTCTTTATACGCAGGAGCACAGTCTCCCTTTGTATTATAGGCAACTATATTGTAAGTTGGACCTCAGTCCGTGTTTAGACTTTTTTGAACTCTCGAAAGTAGTGGGAATCTTGGAACTCTATACCAAAGTAGAGCCTTATGTAACCTTGAAGCCCATGCATACAACGCAAGGCCAAATTTTGTAGTTTTTTCCAC
>CBVK0103878449.1:0-13948 GCA_900067695.1 Picea abies | reverse complement strand
TTTTTAGCCTCGTGGACGTTAAAAATACTTTCTTTCTTTCTTTCTTTCTAAATCACACCCTTACCCACAAGAAAAGACGCCCAACACACAAAAGAAAAAATTGGAGGAGAACCCCACGATTTCTTATTAGTATCTTGGCTTCTAATTGCCTTTAACTTGTGCCTTTGATGAGATTCTTCGCCCAACATGAAAGAATAGCCCCCCCACAAATTAAACTCGGTATGAGAACACGAACTCAACCCCATACATCAATAAATTCACCTAGCAATTAATATTTCACCCTTCAACAAGTAGCTCGACCCCCTTTTGTAAACAATTCAACTCCACCTCTGAAAACTCCACATGAGGAAGGAAAAATGTTGCAAGTACAATACCTCAACTTAAGAATGAAGCACAAATAGTAGATTTGGGTGATCTACTCCATGAATTGAATAGGATGGATAAGTTTCACCATCGAATCCAATGTTCGTCGAGCATTTTTTTCGTCAGTGCCAAAAAAGCCACCAGAGCTCTCAAATCCAATTCCAATAGATAATAATAATCAATAAAGAGGAGAATTTCTCTTTTCCTTCTTTTATATTTCTCAGCTCAGTATTTTATTAATTTTTGTCTTTTATTAATAAAGTCACTTTATTTAAATATTTGACTTTATTATTTTAAGTGACTTCTCTTTATTTCACCTTTCATAATTAAATGGCTTAACATCACCACTTTAATGTGTTTTCTGTTCCAAGTGACATAAGCCATTAATTAATTCCCCCTTTTTAAATGTCTGGATTAACCTACGGGAATCAGATAGGCTAGTGGGTTGGCCTCTAGTACTTAAGCGGAAGGGGACATTACAGTCCTCCCCACTTAAAATTATTTGTCCTCAAGCAATCGTAAGCCTGGATGTTGAAGTACTTGTTCCCCTTCCCATGTGGTGTCCTCCATTGGTAGCTCCTTCCATCAAACAAGGTACTCCCGAATGACCATGTTTCTCAACTTCCTTTTCCGAACCCGTAGGATCTCTTCAGGAATCAAGATCAATTGTCCCTTCTCATCGAGTGGGGGTAACTTAGATGATGTTGTAACTTGTTGACCCACCACCTTTGTAAGGCAAGAAATGTGGAATACATTATGATTTTTACTCCCTTCCGATAGTTCGAGTTCATAAGCCACTTCTCCTACTCTTGGTAATCATGTAAGGTCCATAAAAGCGGGGTTTCAGTTTCTATGCTCCTTTCTTCTTAAGGGAAGATTGCATGTAAGGTTGTAGCCTCAAGTACACCAAGTCACCCACTTCAAAGCTACATTCAACTTTGCGCCCATCTGCATATACTTTTTGCTAATTCTGAGTTGTTTGTAAGTTATCCTTGAGAGCTTTCAAAATGTTCTAGCTTTCCTGAATCCAATCCTTGGCCTTGGGCACTCTATTGTCTCCAAACACCAAATCAACAAATGTTGGAGAATCATAGCTATATAGTTCTCTAAAAGGGTTCATACCGATAGACACGTGGAAGGTAGTATTGTAACACAACTCCCTTAGATGTAGCCATTTGATCCAGGTCCTCTATTGTCCCGCTACATAATTCCTCAGAAATCCCTCGAGCCATTTGTTTACGATTTTTGTTTTCCCATCAGTCTGAGGAAGGTAACTTGTACTAGGGGTCAAATCAGTGCCAACCATCCTGAAGAGATCTTTCCAAAATGCACCAATGAATATGGTGTCCCTGTCGTTGACGATGGTCTTAGGTAACCCATGCAGTCTAAATGCCTCCCGAAAGAATAATTCCTCTACCTATGTTGTTGTATAATCAGAGGGAATAACAAAGAAATGAGAAAATGTATTTAACATGTCCACCACCACATATATGCAGTGTCTACCCTGCGCCTTAAGCAACTTGTTAATAAAATCCATTGAAATACTCTCCCATTTTTGTTCCAAAATGGGTAATGGCTAAAGTAATCCGGCTGGATGGGTGTGTTCTGCTTTGTTTTGCTGATATGTGGTGCACTCCCTCACATGCTTCAAGACGTCATCCTTGAGGCCCTTCCATGAGAACCTCTCCCAAATCTGCTTGTAAGTCTTTAGAAACCTTTGGTGACCTACCAAAGGTGAATCATGTGATGCATGCATGATCTTCTTATTAAGCCCAAATTCTGGTACCAAATAGATCTTTCCCTTATAGTAGATGATATCATCCACCACTTCGTACCTGTCCATCCAGAAGCTCACAAGAAAAAATATTTTTTGAGTACTACACCAAAAGGTGGGACTTCCAATCTACATAAATCTCCATAAGAGATAGAGTGGTTGGCTTCCTTGAGAGGCCGTCCACATACTCTATCTCAAAATCATATGCTTGGATTTTACTGGCCCACTTTTGTTGCCTCTTGTTTACATCCTTTTGCTCTAAGAAGTACGTTAGGCTGTTGTGATATGTTTTAACTTTAAATTTTCCACCCACTAGGTATTTCCTGAATTTGGCTAAAGCATGCATGATTTCCAACATCTCCTTATCATATATAGAATAGTGATGCTCATAATCCTTGAGCTTCCTACTCTCAAATGGTATAGGGTGATGATTTTGCATTAATATTGCTCCTATTCTTTCCCCGGATGTATCACACTCTAAGACAAACTACTGAGTGAAGTTTGGCAATGCTAGAACTAGGCAAGAACTCATCACCTTTTTAAGTCTCTCAAATATCTCATGTGCTTCCCCCAACCAAATGAACGCTCCCTTCTTCGTGAGGTCCATGAGGGGTGTTTTCAACTGTGAAAATCCTTTAACGTACCACCTGTAGTAAGTGAAAAGGCCTAAGAAACATTTTAACTCTATCAAATTCTTAGGTGTGGGCCACTCTGGGATAGCTTTGATTTTGTCCAAGTGAACCTACACTCCATTTTCTCCTATCACATGCCCCAGACATAACATTTCTTTCATCCCAAATTCACACTTGGACATTTTTGCATTTAATGAATGCTCACCCAAAATTCCCAATACCTCATCCAAGTGTTGTAGATGTTCTTCTGAGGTCCTACTATAGATTAGTATGTCATCAAAAAATACTAGTAGGAATTTACATAGCTGCTTCTTGAACGTATGGTTCATGCATGACTAGAATGTGGTAAGTGCATTTTCCAGCCCAAAAGGCATGAGCAAGAACTCATGGTGTCCGTAATGGCAACGAAAAGCTATGTTTGGAATGTCCTTCTCCCTTACCTAAATCTGATGATACCTCAAGCAAAGATTAATTTTTGAAAAGTATTTAGCCCCCTGTAACTCAACCATCAACTCATCAATCTGTGGGATCATGTACTTGTTCTTAATGGTCTTCTTATTTAAGGCCTTGTAATCTATGCACATGCGCAAGGTCCCATCCTTCTTCTTCACCATCACAACAAAGGAAGCAAATGGACCAGAATTGGGTCGGATGTATCCTAGTTTGAGCAAATCCTTATATTTTTCTCAATTTCATCTTTGTATACATTGGGATGTCGAAAGGGAGTAGTAATGACTGCATGAACTCCCTCCTCCATCTCAATAATATGCTCAAATCCACAATCGAGAGGCCTACCTAGACTAGAGGAATGCCACTGAATACCTGCTCATGCTTCTGCAACAATTCTTGTATCTTTGTTGGATACCGAGGTGTGTGATCTAGAGGTTTCTTCACTTGATCGAACACTTTGTCGCCCACTTTTTGTTTCCCTGCCGAAGTACATACTCCATCCTTTGTGACAATACCACCTTGGGAGGGTATGTATGCATGCCTCGTAAAACTACCCTCTTGCCATCATATCCCTGAAATTCCATATCCATGGTCTAGTAACTTGTGGAGTATTTCCCAATAGAATAAATCCATTGGACTCCCATAACCACACTTGTATTTGAAACATTCACCACAGAAAAGGAGTCTGTCAAATTATAGCTCCCAAGTGTTATGTTCCATTTAGGAATCCATCAAGTACACTCCATGCTATGATTTCCGGCAACTGCCGCTATAAACCCCTCAAACTCTTCGGTAGGAATGTTATGCCTCGTCACCCAAGCAACATCTATAAAATTGTGGGCCACCCTACCATCAATCAGAACTCCTACTTTGTGGCCCTACACAATCCCTCTCACCCTGAACGTATGAAATCTAGGAACTCCTGACAAAGTGGTGATACCACCTCCCTTGACATCATCCTGAAACTACTCATCCCCTACTGCATGAATCTCCTCCTCATGTACCTACTCATGATCATCCTCATCCTCCCCACTTTCAGAATACACCTCAATATAGTGAGCCTTTCCCTTTTGTGAACATATGTGACCTAGTGCCCATGGTTCCTGGTAGGTGAAGCATGATTTCTTTCTTGTCAACTCTCTCCTAGAGTCCTCATCCATCCTATCTTTCCTTGGCCAATCCTTATGGAAAGGTTTTTTATCTTGGTATTTTATGGGAAATGTTGGTTTGGGAGGAAACTTGCTCTTTGGCACTGCATTCTACAAATCTATGGTCCTACTAATAGCATCATGTAAGGTGGTGGGTTTATAGGCCTTAACCCATCCCCGTAATGGTTCAGTCATGGCCTCTGTGAACAACAAGACTAGCAGGGACTCTGATATGCCAGTCACCATGACAATGGACGTCTGAAACTCTTAGATAAAATCCTTCGAGCTACCTATCTATTTGAGATGGGCTAGCTCTCTGAAGTGAATCTCCAGATCCTTCGTATCAAAGCACTCTATGAGCCTTTGCGTGAAGTCTAGGTACGAGGTGATGTTATTATGGCCCAAAGTCACCAGTCCATGATACCACCAATCATGGGCTTCCCCATCAAGATGCAATGTGGCAAGTCTTATTGCATATGTCTCCATCATTGGGTTGAGTTGGAAATAGGTATCAAACTTTTGTACCCAAGCCCTCCCTGTGCAACGAGATGACCCATCAAAGTTGGGAATGGTCAACTTTCCCAATGTGCATTGTAACTCAAAATTATGGTTGAATGCCCTTTTGAGCCCCTTTGGCTTGTTCCTGCTCTTTATATTGCAAAACTCAACAAAGGACATAGTTGAGTGGAAGTCACCTCCTAAGGCCATGTACTCCTACAAATACACCCCAAATATTTCATCCTATTCAGCCTGCACTACTTGTCCTGCTGTTGGGTTGTCCAAAAATTGAGGTATGGTGGGTCTAGGTGTCTTGCTATATAAGTGCGGATGACTTTGCATAATGGTGTGTGCATGAATTATGTTTCCATTATTGGATCCCCCTTCATCACTGTTGCTCAGGTTGTTTTGACTTTCCCCGGTTCATCAACTAACCTGTTGATTGCTGCCAACAATTCCTTTTGGCCCCTAGCTAGATCATTTAGAGCACTAATAAGGCTATTAAAAGTTTCCTTATACTCATCCCCCATAGTTTCCTTACCCTTGTCTCTTTCTGGTTGAGCCTCTATTTCTTCCTCCTCCGGTACAAGATCCCTGCTTCTATATCTCTGTTGTCTATAAGTAATATTATGCAGATCCTCAGAATTCATCTAATTGCTTATGGTTTCATGATCTTGCCAAATCCCCATAACTTGTCAATATCATGCTTTGATACCATTGTGATACTTCGAGCAAAGGTTATTTGGTTCCTCCCTTAGTTTTTCCTCATAAATATATTGTCAGACAATTTGGATGCCAATTATATTTGGTTTGCTCGGTTTGTAACTCAAGAGTTTAAACAACAATTTGCATGCAAACAATATACAAAGGAATATAAACAAATTTGAACTCTCCACGGACTTCTAATTAGAACCACAACAAAAATATATATATTATTGCTTTTAATTATTCTAATTGACTACAAAACTTGGAAAATGCTTGCCAATAATTCACAACAAAAACAAGAACCTGATATAAATTGGTTGTAGGATATCCTTGTGATTATAGTGAAAAATAAATGTTGTGGATGGCAATTTCTAAATGCAATAGCCCTCCTGGGTGTCACAACTCTGATATATGAAATGTATGGTTGAAGAAATAGGCCTATATGCATTAAAAACGTCCCCAACAATGATCTATGGCGGATTTGCAGTTAGGTTTGGCCCATATGAAAGGAATGGAGTAAGTGCACTCCAAATCTACCACCACTGGAGTTAATTTATCCACTAGTAAATGTAATAGCCTCGCACAAGAGATCTCTACTCAGGGAAGTTGATTCAGTCCCCCACAAAAGCAATAACTCGACCCACTTATAAAATATATCCGTTTCACATGATTTATGCGCCCAACTTGTGTAAGATTCGTCCCCAACTGATAAATATCGATTCTGAGCACTCTAGTTCAACAAGAGATAGGGGGAAGTCATCCCACAAGAAAGATAATGTTGCCCCACACTAAATAGCACCCTTACCCACAGGTAAAGACGCCCAACACACACAAAAAAAAATCTTGGAGGAGAACCTCACGATTTCTTATTAGTATCTTAGCTTTTAATCGTCTTTAACTTGAGACTTTGATGAGATCCTTCACCCAACATGAAATAATAGTGCCCCCACAAGTTAAACTCAGTCTGAGAACATGAACTCAACCCTAGACATCAATAAATTCGCCTAGCAATAAATATTTCTCCCTTCAACAAGCAACTTGACCCCCTTCTGCAAACAACTCAACTCCACCTCTGAAAACTGAGACACAACTGAGACACAAGGAAGGAAAAATGTTGCAACTACAATACCTCAACTTAATAATGAAGCACAAATAGTAGATCTAGGTGATCTATTCCATGAATTGAATAGGATGGATAAGTTTCACCATCGAATCCAATGTTCGTCGAGGGTTTCCATCCTAAACGCCAAAAAAGCCACGAGAACTCTCAATTCCAATTCCAAGATAATAATAATCAATAATGAGGAGAATTCCTCTTTTTCTCCTTTTATATTTCTCCACTGAGTATTTTATTAATTTTCGTCTTTTATTAATAAAGTCACTTTATTTAAATATTTGACTTTATCATTTTAAGTGACTTCTCTTTATTTCACCTTTCATAATTAAATGACTTAACATCACCACTTTAATGGGATTTTTGTCCCAAGTGACATAAGCCATTAATTAATTCCCCTTTTTTAAATGTTGGGCTTAACCTATGGGAATCAAATAGGCTAGTGGGTTGGCCTCTAGTGCTTAAGTGGAAGGGGAAATTACAATTCCATAAATACCAACATCTCTTCGAGAAGAAGAGGAACGTTCGATAATCCAAATGGGAAATTATATCCCTGTTCAATATTGCAATGAAGCATTTAAAGCAAGCGTTAAAGTCATAGAGTGGGTTTCAAGTAGGCTCTTGTGGCAACATTAGAGAGAAGCACATAGACATTTAGGAGGGTTATGTTCTACTTGAGCTTATTGGAGAAGAGGGTGGCGTACATATAGCGAGGAGAGTTAATAAATCTTATGAAGTGGAAGGAGTTCTTCCAAGCTACCGCAAGGCCTTCAGATAGGCCTACAGAGTTAATAAGACATTCAAATGACCAATTCAGGAACATGTTTTGCAAAGAGTGATTGCATGCAACATCATAAATCATTGTTCATTGAATAAAGAGTACATTGAACTTATGAATGAAAAGTAATCCATTCAAGGATCTCATTTGTATGTTGATCCTATGCCCCTATTATTTATGGAGAACAATATCATTTATTACCTTCCTTAAGGGCTTCTAGCGTTGTAAATGCCCTAGCAATTGTTTGTTGTGGACCTTGTTATCTTGTTTTACTTGAGAAATGGCCTTTATAATATTTTATTTCCTTCCCATTATCTTCTTTTTAGATGCCATGTATGGGACCATGTAAAGGACACCAGAGAAGGTCCAAGAGCAAGGATAAGAGGGTTTTTTGGCTTTATAAGGGATAGAGTAACAATGCATAGCTTTGATCAATTTAAAGAAGGCTAAAGTTTCGAAGGGGTGAGGGGAAGTGAGTCTTGATGGGATTTCCCTTTGAGGAGGATTATGATCAACATGAGGCATGGAAGGAAGGAGGGGGGGGTTAAGAAGGGGAAAGGTGAGAGAGAAGTTAAAATTGTACTGCATGAGGGTGGGATGAGGGGGAGATTCAAGATAGGGTGGGGTTGGGGAAGGAGGGTGAGATGGTGAGACCCCAAGTTCCAATATGTGCTTGTCCCATTTTGGGTCCTCCTTTAAATTTTTCAAAGCATGGGATAGTTCTTCTAGGTTCCCAGTGGTGTTTATGGATGTGGAGGAGTATGGGGTCAACGAGGGTTGGTTAGGGATAGGTGGTGCTTTTCTAGTGTATTTTTCCTTTGGGTATTCTCCACTTGAGAGGGAGGGGATATATGGATTACCCATAGTGCACTCCACCCCATGTAACTAATGATGCTTTCCATCCACTTGTAAGTTTTAAACATTTGAAGTGAAACAAAACATACATATTCTTAAGCAAAATATAAAGAACAACAATGACACACACACAGTCCATAGATATTTACCTCAAAAACCCTTAACTGAGAAAACCAACAAACCTTAGAGCCACACCTCTATCTTCTTCATTATATTAACTTCACCGCTCACAATACAATATATAGGTATTTCGCGACATCCAAAACCCTAATATGTTAACCCAAATTAGACTACAACCCTAATCCCTTAATAGGGTTTATATTACAATGGGTCAAAAAACCATTGGTCTAAAACCACAAAATAGGCCAAAAAGCAAACAAAAAACAACCCAAAATTGTTTGGTTGGGGGCAAGACCTAGAAAGGGGGTGCCTAGTGACTCCCCCAATGCACCCAAAGCATGCGAACAAAATGTGGAGATAGATTGCAAATAATATAACACATTCCCGACACCACTATCCTCTTGGGATAAGTGTATTGGATATGACTAATCTCCTTACATAAACTAGATCTAAAAGGGACATTTATGAAATCAAGTCTTTGCTAATAGGAGTTTCCTCCATAGTTTACTCCTATGCCTTCTAATAGACCTTCATTTAGATCCATTTCAACACATATTTTTGTGATTTTTAATTTGTCCATCTCGAATGTATGCCCATCGATTTTGATCAATGTCCCAATCTTATCCCCAATTTTCTTGAGTATACATGTAGTCTAGAACTCTAAGGGCAAGTTGGGAAGCTTGGTCCATATGGGGATCTTGGTGATCCTTTCTTGGGCTAGGTCAAATCTAGGAACCCAATCTTTAATGTATAAGCAAGTGGTATTGTGGAATTGAGGGCTTTCAACTTTGATTCTATCACGATCCCATTGTGTTTTAAAAAGGAATATTGCAACCCCCCTTGAGTTGAAATGTATTTTGGGTGCATAGCTTAGTGTCTTTACCCATTTAGCAATCATCGATCCTTTTTTTTCCTTTTTAGAGAGCTCATTCCCTCCACTGAATTTTCCAATAAAAACTCTAGAGGAATACAAGAGGATGGTTCTTTGAACCTCCTCTCCATATACGCTGATGTACATGTTTCGAACACATATCTTTATGCACTTAGGATAGGTCTTCTTTCACTTATAAGCTAAATGGGTAGTAGAGGGTTTAGTGCAAGGGTTTGAGGAGGAATCCTAGTATGACAAGGTGCAAATAAGGTTGACAGGGAGGAAATCCAATTGGGTTCGAGCCTAAGGGTTAAAAGTAGGTGAAGGTGGGAGGCATATAAGGATTTTAAGAGGGTGCTAATGTAAGTGACGAGATAGGGAAAACAAAGAAAAGAAACTATGATGGGAGCTCTAGGAATAATGTCGCATAAGGGTCTTGCACCACCAGGTTCTCAAAATGAGGAAGGAGAATGATGAAGAATTCATGAGAAGTGCCATAAATGTATGACAAAGGGCGATTTTGGGTGATGTCTAGTTCGTTAGATTGATGAGATGGAGAGGAAGGAAGTGGAAGATAGTGGCCAAGATGACCACCATTCCTGGCTTAGATTAAATAAAAAATCCATTAATCTAGAATTTGGAAAGCCACTAAATTAATTTTAAGTAGATGATATTAATTACATATACATAAAAAATGATATTAATTACATATACATAAGAATATAATACTAGTTAATTTAGATAACTAATATTATTTTCAAAACACAAAATCTAAAAATATTCAATTTAATTATTAATTATTACAAAAAAAATATGTCAATTGGATTTAGCCTGAGTGGTTTGTCCTGAGGGGTGTTTTCTCCCACCCAGATTCAATTCCTGCAAGTGACATGTTGAACTCTTAAATGAGCAAGCTATCAAAAAAATCTCAGCGTTCTACAAAATTTGGTTTACCTTGGATACCATCCTCGAAATGAGAAAAAGTGACCAATAAATTTCTCCAGACTCTATTCCAAAATAAATAAATAAATTATTAAAAAAAAATTCATTCTCATTAAATAAAATGGAATCTAACATCACATGTAAAGAATCCTCCACTTTGCCATCAAACTATAAACTCTTGCTTAAACCAATCAAAATTCTCAAAGACACTTAAATTTTATAATATCCTTCAACATAGGGCATTAAATTTTATAATATCCTTCAACATAGAGCATTAGAGGACACTTCAAACAACTAAGCAATTTGTTTTTAAGGAGGTAAATATACTCGTCATTCACTTAAAATAACCATCCGCCTTTTGACTCTACAACTTTGTTTATTTGATCATGTATGTATTTGTCATCCTTTGACTTTTTACTTAAAATTCACCATCATCTATTCGCGTAATGTCATCTTAGGAGGTTCTCCATTGTGAATAATTGGGATAAGTATGTCATGTATTATGAGTATATTTATGGTGAAATTATCTAATAAGCATGAAAATTATAACAAGTTTTAAAATTTTATATAATTTAGGTTTGATGTCATCCTAAGATTATGATTTAAAATTTTATATAATTTAGGTTTGGTGTCATCCTAAGATTATGATTTAGGATGAGATTGATGATTTCACAATAAAATTTTATTATTATATATGATAATTTAATTCAACATAAAAAATTTATATATGATAATTTAATGCAACATAATGTAAATATTGTAATTAAATGTTAGATATGTGAAACATAATATCAAGTGAGATTTATTAGGTTTTTTAACTTAAAATGTTAATATAATGTATTTAAATTTTACTTTAAATTTAATCACAATCTTGATTAATTTTTCAAAGAAATAACACTCTTATTAGTCTTTGCTGAAGACGTAGAGGGATTATAGCGATCGATAATTCGTTGACTTCATATTAATATGTCCTTTGACTATAAATTTTCACATCATCTCTATTGTTCAAACTATAGAACTAAAAACATTATTTTTTATATAATAAAAAAAACCTTATATGTCAGCATCTCATTGGATAATAGATTTGAAGTCTTATTGTCAGCTTCACTATTCCCAATATTTTAAATGTTTAGATATCCAAAGTTTTGAGCATCAACACTCTTTTTTTTTTTTTATTGAAATGTTTACATACCGAAAGTTTTGAGCATCAATTCTCTTTCTTAATGTTTTTATTATTTCTATTTGTATTGAAATGTTTACATACCAAAAGTTTTGAGCATTGACACTCTTTTTGAGGTACTTGAATAGGCCTGACAACTTAAATGTTTACATAGCGCGAGGCCCTTAAACAAGCCTGACAACTTAAATGTTTACATAGTGCGAAATAGGCCTGACAACTTAAATGTTTACATAGCGCGAGGCCCTTAAACAAGCCTGACAACTTAAATGTTTACATAGTGCGAGGCCCTTAAACAGGCCTAACAACCTTAAATGTTTACTTAAATAGGCCTGTCACAATACATTTTTCCTCGAATTTTTCCATACAATGTTGCAGTTAATTTGGGTAATATTGTTGTCCACTGCCACTCGTATAGCCATCATATGTTTCATACTTCTTTTATGCTTGGAATGTAATTTAGTCATCATTGAAGATACATATATTGTTTACTAGTTCACTGGTTGCTTCTTGTTCGTTGGTTCGTCGGTTGCTGCTTGTTGTTGTTTGGTTCAACTTTGCAAGGTTGAGGTCCTGCACCTGCAGTTAGACCTGTTGGTGCTTGTTTCTTGCTTTTGTTTGCTTCAACTTTGCAAGGTTGGGGTCTTGCACCCACAGTTGGAGTTGTTTTTTCACTTTGCAAGGTTCAAGTCCTTCACCCACAATTGGACCTGCGATTCTGTCATTCATCGTTTCCAAGTAAGTTTCGAAACCATGGTTTCATTTGTATTCACTCTTTGTTGTTTATTGTTTGCAGTTTGCAAGTAAGAATGTTTAAGTATTTCCACTCGCTTGGAATGCAAATTTAGTCATCATTGAAGATACATATATTGTTTACTGGTTCACTGGTTTTTAGTCATCATTGAAGATACATATATTGTTTACTAGTTCACTAGTTGCTGCTTGTTCGTTGGTTCGTTGGTTCGTCGGTTGCTGCTTGTTGTTGTTTGGTTCAACTTTGCAAGGTTGAGGTCATGCACCTGTAGTTGGACCTATTGGTGCTTTGGTGCTTGATCATTGGTTTGTTGCTTGCTTCTTGCTTTTGTTTGCTTCGACTTTGCAAGGTTGGGGTCTTGCACCGACAATTGGAGCTATTTTTTTCACTTTACAGGGTTCAAGTCCTGCACCCGCAATTGGACATGCGGGTCTGTCGTTCATCATTAACGAGTAAGTTTGAATACCATACTTTAATTTGTATTCATTGTTTTCATTTTGCAAGTAAGAATGTTTAAGTATTTATTCGTCGTTCTTATCTTACAAACTTTCCATAGAGGTTGGCAGTTTTTTTCTCCTACTCTTAAATTTTCCTCTGATTTTTCCCCAAGGTTATGCACCATGTCCATGCCAATGTCGTCTGCACAACTCTAATTGTCATTTATTCTAGAATTTCAAATCTCGGTCCTTTCTCGTATGTGACGAAGTGGAAATCTAGTGCCTGAATTGAATAAGGAATTCTTCAACCTTCGCACCTTGCCCTCGATGATATTCCCATCTTGCCTGGGAATGAGTAAATACCTATCCCGCACGGGAATCGAACGCGTGTCTTTCACATGAAAAATACGATGTCAAGCTTGTTGCCTTTGCAGGATGTTCTTGTAGAAGAAAACTGCAGGTAGGTGTAGAAGGGATATGTTCTTGTAGAAGAAAACTGCAGGTAGGTGTAGAAGGGATAGGTATGGTGCAATGGTGGCTAGGTTGCAACAAAATTGCACAAAATTGGCATATATTTCCCTCCTGCTCTTAAATTTTGCTCCATTTTTTTCTCCAAACTCTGAACCATACCTGCATGCCTTTGCAAAATTTTCTTATAGAAGAAAAAGATGTCTATGGATTGCAAATTGCAATATTCAATATCTATGCCGCTCTGCGTGCAACATTGCTAACATAATGAATGTTTTTTCAAATGCATTACACCATTTACCTCTGAACGAAACCATTATCATTCTAGGATACTTCAATGTTGACATGCTACAAAATAGTGCCATAACAAAACAATTGGAAAACTACATGTGCAATTACAGTGTCATAGTGCCATAACAAAACAATTGGAAAACTACATGTGCAATTACAGTGTCCGCTTTCTTTTGGTTAAGATAAAACATGTGCAAAATGCACTTATTGACCATATATTGTGAAATGTGCCCATATCA
Source organism: Picea abies (assembly GCA_900067695.1). Classification (NCBI taxonomy): domain Eukaryota; kingdom Viridiplantae; phylum Streptophyta; class Pinopsida; order Pinales; family Pinaceae; genus Picea; species Picea abies. The sequence goes on along the minus strand of CBVK0103878449.1, from coordinate 332 downwards.
CAATACAACCTCTTTATCTTATACACATACTGGTCTGACCACGATACAATTTGTCTTCTACTTGAATTATAAAATATACATCAAAGATATCACAAAATTTTATTTCCATGTCTCAAAGCATATCTGGATACTTTGTTGCACAAAACCAAATCACTCAACTACGACCATCCAACTTCTTAATATTTTCTGGCTTGTAATATATTTTGGCTAGGAAAAATTATATATAAGCACAACCATGGATCAAGAAAAACAAAGGTTCATGCTTCTAACTATCTTTTATTCTATTCCTTTGATTCTCATTTACTGTATGTACATATTACTTGTTTTCCCTT
>CBVK0103878429.1:0-10752 GCA_900067695.1 Picea abies | reverse complement strand
CACTGCTTCATCTCTTGCATCATAAAATGCACGTTCTTCATGTAAACTTGCGTTCAAAACCGATCTTATAACATAACCAAGGTCTTCATGTATCTCTCTCTCATACAATTCAACTCTTATACTGTCATGTATCTTCTATGCATATCTTTCTTTTAGATCTACACTATGCCCCCTAGTGTGTCCACTTGTTGTTAGAGGTCATGTTTTAAAAAGCTTCACCAATAATGACCAACATAAATAAGCAAATTGAAAAAAAAAACTAGTAATTGCAGTACCAAAAAAAATTGTTGTCTTAAGGAATCACACATACCACTAGAAAGAATGGATTATCAACCCAATACACACATTTTAAAGAATATATATAACTCTTATATAATAATAATAATTACTTAGACATGAATAATACTAACAAACAAACATAATCACTTTATAAGCCATAGCCACAACCATAATCACTTTATAAGCCATAGCCACAACCAAAAGATATCCTAATTAGATTTGTGAGGGATATTTTTTATAAGCCATAGCCATAACCATAACCAAAAGATATCTTAATTAGATTTGTGAAGGATATTTTTGATATTGATAATTGCAAAAATAAATTATAAAAACATCCAAAGTAATGACTTTTTAGGTTTTAAAAACAATTCCAAATTAGCACATCATCGTGAAAAAATAATAAAATAAAATCACTCAAAACTTAAAAAAACACCATTTCAGTGAAACACAACTTATAGCACAGACGCAAAAGAGAACCGCGCACCCTTTCGTAACACGCAAGAAATCGATTTCGGCCATTTGATGTAAAAGAGCCTCACCTCCTTCAAATACATTTTCGTTTACCTCCGAATAAAGGCAAACCCTTAGAAAAAGGGCAGCACAGACTTTATTACTTTCCTCGGGACGTATTTAACCGTCGCTCTGTGAGAACCGAGGGTTTTTCTGCTTGTCCTTCGTTCGGTGGCCTCAACAATTGATCCCAACCTCCGAAAACCTTTGCAACTCTTGTCTGGTGCTCGTGGTGGCCATGGCGCCCGCTCAGAACGGACATGTGGAGCAGCCAGCTCCTCCTAAGGTCCCCTCCAAGGACCCCAAGAAGACTAAGGATGAGAAGAAAGAGGAAGACCTGGTAAGTTCCGCTTCATATCCCCAAAATTAATTTCCTCTTTGAATGTGTTTTCATTCGTTCCATTATTCACTGTGCCGTCATGTGCGATGATGATCTCTGGTTTTTTTTCGCAAAATCGATGGGGATTTTAATTTATTTGCATTGTTTGGCTGGCTCAGTCCGAAGAAGATTTGGCTTTGAAACAGCAGTTAGAGCTGTATGTTGAAAGAGTTCAAGATGTAGATCCGGGGGTGCAGAAGTTGGCTCTCGAGAGTATGAGGTACTTACTGTATTTAGTTTTTGGCATTTAACCTAAAGCTATTTTATGCATTAATTTATTCCACCTTTTGATCATGTCCTTCTTCAATCTCCATCTCCAAAGATGCTCTTTTCAAATGTCGGTGCTCAACACATTCAAAATATACCTCTGACTTACGCTTATTCTGGAGTCTGACTGCATCCTATTTCGGTTTCTAGTGTTTTAACCTGCTCGTCAATCGTAATTGTATTTATTATCGTATGCTCGATGAACGCCAAGTATGGAATAAGGTGGGGAGCCCCCACCCAAAATATTGTTTAGCTGAAGAAGAAGCGGTTTTGCAATTGCGCACATAGTATTTTGGATTCTTATCAAGAAAAAAAATGGTCTGCAAAACATCTATTTCTTAATTAAAAATAAATCTACTGCCATGAAGAAATTTGCTATCCTTGAAAATAAGAGTAAAGTACTCTCCAGTCCGTTGGGCTGTGGTTCAAACCCCATCGGGCATAGAGCCTTTGGAATTCTTTTATTTGCTACGTTACCGGAAACTCCACCTCTAGGTGCTGTAAATATGTTTCGGCATTTCCTTAACGTTTGTTTGTACAAAACGCCTCTGAAACATGGCTGAAACTTTTCAGTGGCATTTTAGATTTTTGAAATTCATGAATGCTTTTCTGAAATTTATGTCTCCTTGTTACTTTCTCATACACGCACACATATTTGTATGTATGTATGTATCTATCTATCTCACGTATCCCGATTTTCTAAAAAAATGTTGTCTGTATTCATACAACTTAGGTTATTAGTTGAATTTGACAGTGTTTCATTATTCATATACAGCATTCTTCATAAAATTAAAATAAAGAGCTCTTCTACCTACTAAGCTAGCGGATAATTATCAATCCACTATAATATGGAAATTGCTGAGGAAAATGATGGTTCCCGAGCATTTCCATTCCAAAAGAAATGGACAATTGGCCAGAAAAGGAATATATGCAATTACAAGTGCCTACAAATCAGGCCAAGAATAAGAAGGTGCAGTAGCTGGCGTTCATTCTATTCATTGGAAGTTGAAGATGCAATTGCAATCTTTACAAGCTGGCCTACACTGTGGTAGCAGTTTGTAGAGCTAGAGATTGAACTGCAATTCATTACATCATTACATTAGAGTATAAAACACACAACATGTACATTGACCAGCAAAGGTACAAATCATGATTTCAAATAGTAGGCATCAGTTAGCTTTTGATTTTGTTATCCAGCCTCATAGGGTGTAATGAACTCATCGCAGCTATGCCATATGTTCATTATCATCAATTGACACATTATTGCCTATGGCAAAGCCTTGAAAACTCAAGGATAAGCTCAAACACATTTGTCAATAGGCCTTGGAATTTTAATGTAAAAACTAATTTTTCACCGAATACAACAAAATAGTATAATATCAATGACGAAATAGGAATCTTAGACTGCAGGGTTTTAACTTTTAACCCAACAGACTATAAATATCACTGTTCCAATTAACTCCTGAAAAAGAAAATTCTTACATTGTACTCAACTTACAGGAATATGAAGCAAATGTTGTCATTGACTGGAAATCGTTCCATCCAGTCAAGAGACTCTGCCAGTGGGGACTTTTGGATACGATCTTTTAAATTGAACATGGGAAGATGATTCACAGTATAGTTAAACCAAGTTTCTGTTATGTGGGGACACGTATCTAGTATGTCTAGAGACTTCCCCCCCTAAATTTCAAGGGACGATGGGGTATGTTGGGGGTAGGACATAGGGGATCCTACTTCAAATACGTAAATATAAAAAACATATTAATGTTGAAAGTTTAGCTTTAAAAAATATTCATTGTTGATACATACTTGATACATACATAAATGATGATACATACCAATGGTTGTTCATTGTCTAATGCAGTGAAACCATGCTGCAAATTCACCATTGTTATAATTTTTTATCTACCAAGCCATTGCCCAACACCAAGTGACTACCCAACAACAACAACGTGACGGCCCAGCACTATGAAATGATCATTGTGATTTATTTTTGTGTTTGTTTAGGGTTTATAGAGTGTAGGAGGGTTGGTGGGATCATGGAGTAAGGGGCGAGAAACTAGACAATTGAGGGCACAGGTTATCTCTTTGTGTACCCAAATGCAAGGGATGTGAATTTTAGGTACTTTGGCATACCTTGAAGTATGTCAATTTGACATACCAAATACTTATGGGTTGTATCCAATACGTACCTGTCGTCCTCGGTATGGATGAGAATTTGTACACGCAGCCCAACAGGCTAGGCTGAATGACAGCCATACCGTTCTGGAAGACATAAGTTTTCCATTATAGGGGCACCGCCCAGGTTCGGAACTCGTCTAACTTGCTTAGTGTGGCCTGTGGGTGCCTGCACTAGGCCTGTGTTTATAGGGGCAGTCCCTCCGACTCGACTTTGGGTCTCCTCGGTGATAGTAGGCAAGTCTACTGATACTCCTGGTTTAAAAAAAAGGATTGTGTATGCATACTCATGTTACAGAATTTGTGTTGTATTACTACACATACTTGGCTTCTTCCTTACCCACTCTCTTGGATAAGGTGCTCGTGATGTCTTGCACTCAACGTCCCGTCATCTCGAACCTACTCGTGGTCTTGCTCATAGTCGTTCCCTTCTCCCAGCCCACCCCTTTCTCCCCATCCCTCTCCCTCGCCACTCCTTTCTCTGCTTTCTCCTCCCTTGTAAGGCCATCATCCCTCTCCCTCGCCACTCCTTTCTCTGCTTTCTCCTCCCTTGTAAGGCCATCCCCTCCTTACTCTCGCCCTTTTTTACCATGCGACCCGACTCCCTTTCTTATGACACTTCCCTCCCCCCACTTCCTCATGCCATTCTCGATCCACTCCCCTAACCCTAACTCCCCTGTCTAAGATACTACCCCAATTCCTACTACCTGTAGGCACCTGAAACTTGCAGGCTCCTCATCACACACGAGTGGGTTTGACCCAACCTGCCATTCTTATGGCGGTGGCTTCCAACAGTAGTGAACAATGACCTGAGAAAGCAATCAACAGTAACAATAGTAGTAAGAAACAGCCTGAAATTGTGCATCTCGATGTAAATAATGCTAGGTCATTTCCAGCAGGTTGGACATAGTAGATTAAAGATTTATTTGAGCAGCTATAGGGAGTCCACATTCAAAATCTAGTCATGAGAGTAGACCAATTACAGAGTGAAGTTCATAGCCCCACAAATCAGGTTTCGAAAGTGGAGTCAGAGAACCCTGTTCTCAAATAGTAGGTTCTGGATACCAAAGCACTAGAATTCCTTCAACCATCTAGCGATTCTTTTCTTGCGGGAATTTGTGCAAGCAAAGCTTAATGAAGAGCACACGAGGAGAGCCCGAGAGCTGAATCTGAAGGTGAGGGTACTCCTTTCATCTTCTACTATACGTCCTGGCCCGATATAGATTGGAATCTCCTTCCTTTAGGAGGCCATTGATTTCCCTGATGTCAGCCCAAAGAGAGCTTGGTTTGATTTGGATTCTACCCTTTTTCTTTGATTTAGGTTGTTGGGTGATTGTTTGTGTGCCCTCTGGGCAAAGCGAAGAATCTACCCCCTTCCTCGATGGATCTTCTTGGACAAGAATCTCATGCGGTCTCAAGTCAGGGAGCTTAAGCCATCTAGGGAATAAGTAGCAACAACACTACGGGTGTGGAAGTGTGCAATGATTCAAGATCTCAAAGATAAGTGGAGACATTATTTAGTATTGTGTAAAATACCTTTGCAATGATTCAGTACTGGTATTCTATATGCCAACAGGTCTGTAATGCTCCAAGGAAAACATTTTCTATGGTTTTGAACGATTAGTACAGTGCCAATCCCTTAATTGAGGCTTGACATTTCTTTGCCCTTTTTCACACATCTTGATAGATGACTTGCAAGTTCCAATGTGGGCTTACAGACGTTTACTTGTCATCCAGTTGAAACTGGGGACTTGACTATTTTCATATTCTTTGGTGGATGATTTGGGATCATGTGCTTGTTCCACTGGTTGTATTTAAAGGGAAGCCTTTGCACTTAATTGTTGATAGATAATTGAGGCATGTATCAGGTTTTCTCCTTGTCTGCTGTTATGCCTTTTTACTGTTCAAAATGAAAAGCAGTACCCAAATCATTCTGATGTCTGTATAAGGTTTATCTATGAGTGGCAATCTATGAGAACATGTAGAGCAGTTCCCCAAATATCAATGAGAGATTCATATGCAATTTGCCAATTTAATTATGAGTCATGACACATAGCAGCATGCATTCAGGAAAAACATGTATCAAGGCCGCCTGACTAGGAGAAATTGGAAATTTGTAAGTAAAATCTTAGGGGCAAACTCTGAATCAAAGAATGAAATGTATATAATGAAACTATAGGAGCAAGAGTGGAATTTTGTGTCAACGGTGTGTCAGTGGCTCGCTGAGTTGGTGAAAGTAAGTAGCTAATATAGCCGCCACCAGGTTTCAAGTTCTACCAAGTGACATGCTGGTGCTTGTGGATGTAAGTCCGCACAGGTAACACCAGTTGGGACCAGGTGCAAGCCTGGGTGACTTTAGCAGAATAGATAACCCTCCACTTGTGGCTTCTAAGCCAAAGACAACGGAATTGAGTGGGGCTAATGGTTCCCGGTAATGCTAAACGTGGGCGTGTTAGCCTCAACTTGATAAGATGAAGCTGGTTCAAAAAAAAGAGTGATCTTGAAATAAAAAGCCTGAGGGTGGGTGGACTCCCCTCTGAATAAAGGACATCAAAAATCACAAAAAGAGCTTATGATAAATTGGAAGTTTGAAAGAAAACACTGGGGGTGAAAATTTGGAGGGAAACCAAAGGACACAAATACCAGGATTTATTCAAATATTCCTCCTTTTCCAGGATAAATCTAAATGAGTTGCCAATGGTCCCCCTGTAATTCTAAATCTGGGTGTGTTAGCATCAACTTGATAAGAGGAAGCTAGTTCAAAAAAAGAGTGATTTTGAAATAGAAAACCTGAGGGTGAGTGGAGTCTCTGAGTGAAGGACATCAAAAAACACAAAAGGAACTTATTATGAATTGGAATTTTGAAAGAAAACACTTTTGAGGGAAACGGAAGGACACAAAAACAATGATTTATTCAAATATTACTCCTTTTCCAGGATAAATCTAAATGATAATTAAGCAAAAAAAAGCCTCTTTTGATCAATGAAATATAATGAGGGAAACTAAAAGGTTCAAAAACAAGAATTTATTCAAATGTTCCTACTGTTTTTCCAGGATAGATCAGAATCTAAACAAGAACTAAGCTGCCAAGAGCCTTGCATATCATATTAATAAGTTGAACAGAAATGCTTCCAAATTTTATGCAATAATTTAGTGTTATATTATTTAGTTTTATGTGTTACTGTTGAATTGTGTTGGTCGACAGTAAATGTATTAGAATTTGTGACACTCCAACTATTCTGGCTGTCCTATATTTTCTATTGTGCTGTGCAAACATTTAACTATTCTTTCTCAATGAAATGGAATTTTATCTTTAGTTCAAATACTGATTTTTAACCTAATTTTGCTCTGACAGATGTCCCTTTCCTATGCTTCTATTTTATTTATTTATTTCGAAAAATACTTCTTATATTTACAAAAAATATTTACATCAAGGGAAAACAAAAAGCAGAAGGGTGTGTACAATGGTACTTACTACTTACATCCTCTTTCTGGAGAATGTGTTTATTATTAGTGTTACTATAATTTTTGATATGATTGTTTATGTTCCTGAGAAGTCTCGGTATTAATGATAGCTTGTGTTGGCTAATTCTCAATTATACTTTTATGTATGAATGATTGGTAATGATACAAGTCGTCAGGATGTGTTTTTATGCATGTCCATTTCTTGATGGAGGAGAACAGCATATGCTCAAGATAACAAATTGTTTACATGATAATGGGCATCTATCAACTATCTTGCTTTTTGCAAATGCCAACTATCTTGCTTTTTGCAAAAATGTGAAGTAGCATTTCATTTCTGTGCTGATTTATGGGCATATATGCCACTCTTGCAGGCAAGAAATTCGAACTGCAACGAGCTCTATGACGTCAGTACCTAAACCTTTGAAATTTCTTCGACCTCATTATGGTACATTAAAAGCATATTATGAAACAATGGAAGATTCTGATGTGAAGGTAAGAAGTTATCTTCTGAAACAGTGATTCTAAATTTGCTCTTTTTTTCTTTGCTTCCGTTAATAATGGTCCTGTTTTGTGTTTGTTGCCGATCTGTAGCAAGATCTTAAGCTGTTTCTTTCGTTTTTGCTTGCAGAATTACCTGGCAGATATCTTATCAGTTTTGGCTTTGACGATGTCTGCAGAAGGGGAAAGGGTAATTGCAGACATGCTTATTTCACCCTCTATTCAATTCTAACTATTTTGCACAGCTATGCATTTTTTTTTCGCATTCAGCATTTTCATAATTCTAAATGAGTTTATCTAAAGTCTAATATTTTTCTTATAACATCTTCAGGAAAGTTTAAAATTTAGGTTGCTTGGCTCCAAGGGAGATATTGGTTCTTGGGGTCATGAATACGTTCGGTAAGTATGGGCATCCTAGATACAAACTATAATTTATAATTATAATAGATTTTGTTTTAATTCATAATGTGATTATATTCCTGAAAACCATTATTTGACGTTAATTTGCAGCCCTTGTTTGTTCCTTACCATAAATTCTTGAACTGGGGATTGAATGGCTCGAACAACAATATAATTCTTTCTGTCATTGAATGTGTTGGCTGTGCTGCTCTTATTGAGTGAATGTTGAAGGTATTTTGGAATTCTGATATTACCTATTATCTTTCCAGGAATCTTGCTGGAGAAATTGCACAAGAGTATCAAAAGCGGCAGGTTAGTTTATGTTAACATTTTCCTTTTGCATTAAGGAGAGGACTGGCCATTTTAATCTGAATGGTTTTCAAGTATATGGAATTTGTGTGTTGTACTTGTCATTGTTAACATGAACAAAAAGATTCCAAGTGTTACCTCATTGTGTATTTGAAAGTTGTTTATAATGCACAATGATGAAAGTTTGGAGGGCTGTTTGCATCAAGATGCTACATATAGGTTAAGCCCTAGTTCATGGAAACATCATCAATCTTTTCTATGCATGAAGACATCAAGATCTCATATTTTCTTTTCTTCATGCTTGTTTATGGGTCTTCACAGTAAAGGGTAGTTCTGTACAGATAATATAAGCACACAAAGATACATCTTTGTTGCTGTCTATGCTGTGAAAGACATAGCTCCAGAACTGTTAGTGGACTATGTAAATTCTTAAGATGGGTCAGATGTGGATAGCTTTGATGTACCATTGCGCTGATTAATTCCTCACATGCAGCTGAAATGCGCATCAATGAAATAAAATGAAATGGAGCTATTGATATTATTTGTGCACCTTTACTGTAGTTTGTTTGCTAAGACCAATTCCTGGATTTAAGGCAATGAGACTGCAGTAGTTTCAAAAGGAAAGGATTGAAAAACTCACAGCAGAAGCCATTAAAGCAATGTGTTCAGTTACTGAAAGCAAAGGATTGTACCCCTATAACTGTAGTATCTATGAGTATATATATGAAAATGATTAAGGCCCAAGTGGAAAATGGTGACGGTTGTTAGTTGAAATGACACATACGTATTTTTCTTTATATGGTGATGAAAAAGCTAATCATTAACTAGAGAAGGATTAAATTTGAATCATTGAGAAAATGGGCATAGAATCCTTCGGGGTCATTTTATAGTTTTGAACTCCAGAGTTGGAGTGTAGCTTCATAGCTACCGTAGCTTGCAGTTGCAATCAGTAGGTTAATTCTATCTTGAGAGAACGTTACTCTAGATTGCTTACACATAATTGAACTAATCATTCTCTAGAGAAGGATGAATCATTGAGAAAAAGGGCATAGAATCCTTAGAGTTCACTGTTATCCTTAGAGTTCACTGTTCATTTTATACTTATGAACTCCAAAGTATAAATGATGACACATAATTGTGCTGAAATAAATGAGATGGTCTTACAGCATGGGGTGGGAGACATATCTGTGTAAATATGTATGAACATACATATGTATGTGGGTAACACTAATAAAATAAAATGGAAAAAATTTGATGTCCGAGTCTAATGTCGAAAAATAAAGAAAGAGACAACTTAAAAAAATAAATAAAAAGAAAAAACTATTATGGAATTTGGATCCATCTAAACCCCGGATCTCTAAACACTGAGAGGTTGAACCTCAGGTTTTATTTGATTCTTCTCAGTGCTTAATAGATCCAGGTTTAAGATGGATCTATGCTAGTACTCTCTTTTACTTCAAATGGAGCTGATCTGATTTTAGAAGATTGGTGTTAAGAATTCTACTTCAACAATGTTTGCTAACTTGTATTTGGATGCAGGAGAATTAACCACCATCTTCATGTAAACTCTTAAAGACTTCCTTCAGAATTATATCAAACCTGCTGCAACATTGTTACGGGCTATACAATTCATAACTTCATTCAATACCTCTTCAAAATATTAATGTACAGCATGGGGAACCTGGAAGACTTCTGCATTACAAATATGGCTACAAAGAATGCATCATAAAAACTAGTTATTATGGAAAGAGAAGCCACAATATTTAGAAAAGTCAAAATTGTAATAACAAAATGTGGGGAAATCAGAAATGACAGAAGTCAGACAGGTAATAAATAGCCATGGCACTCTTAGGAGTGTCAAAACTTAAATATTGCTGATCAGGTCTTTGGGCCAGAAAAAGTGTGCCGGCGAGATCTACAGTTTAGATTAACAACCACAAAAGTCCTAAAGATTTGAAGAATGTGACCATGGACATGTTCCAATATGTCAAAACTTGATATTACTGATCAAACCTCTGGGCCTGAAAATTTGCGCTAGTAAAATTCAGGGTTTAGATTAACAGCCAAAAATGTCTTATAGGCTTGAAGAATGTGAACATGAACAAGTTCCGATATGTCAAAACTTAATATTACTCTTTGGGAAAGAAAAAAGTGCACTAGTGAGATCCAGGCCTAGTGGAAAAACTTGGCATTGGCAAAAACTCGTCAAGGGTCCTGAGAACACTGCCTTGGAAAAACTCAGCGAAAAAATCGGAAAACCTTGGCAAACATTAAAAAATACACAATTTATTCATTTTTTTTCAAAATTTTAAACATTTTTCAATATATAAAGCAACAACAACATCATATAAACAGATAGGCACATAAATATGGAGAAAGAACTGATATATTTTATATAGTGGATGCCAAACAAAAACTGATACATCAAAGTCATTACTGAAAGTCTGAAACCAATACAAAATGACATC
>CBVK0103878428.1:0-11395 GCA_900067695.1 Picea abies | reverse complement strand
CACTTGCTACATTCAAATTAAAATGAATCCTCTCTCAGGTTCTGCACATAGAGACAAGGGTATGCACAATTTAGATGAAGCTAGTAGGCAAATCCATGGCTTAAGATGATGGAAATAGGTTAGATTTTAGGAAGTGCAGTTTTGTAAGACCTATTGAAGCTTAAGGAAAGAAAAGTACCCATTCCCCTCTTATTGAAGGATCACAATCTTTAGTATAGGCATGGTCGAAAAGTACCCATTCCCCTTGCTGCTCCACACAAAAAAAAACACAATGATAAAAAAAAACCGAATTGGGCTTTTTATCCTGCGGCCTGGGCGACTTTGGTGAGTTTTTCCGAGTTTTTGAAAAAATTGCGATTTCTGGTTTTGAAAAAATCGGTCTGCTGAAAAAATCGTGATTTCTCTGATTTTTTCCGATTACTTGGTGATTTTTTCTACCAGGGATCCAGGGTTTAGATTAACAGACAAAATAGTCCTAAAGATTTGAGGAATGTGAACATGGACATGTTCCATTACGCCAAAACTTACTCAGGCATTTGGACCAGAAAAAGTGTCCTAGCAAGATCCAGGGCTTAGATTAACAGCCAAAATAGTCCTAAAGATTTGAAGAATGTGAACATGAACATGTTCCAATATGTCAAGTTGAATCCCGCAAAGGAGGTGGACAAACTTGATGTGTCAGATGAAGCACCTACCTGAGAAAAGCTTCAGTGAATGTCTTAGTATTAAGAAAAAGATAAGTCTTGTAAGCTATGAAAACAAGAATGGATTAAAGAGGATACTTGCACCTAGATCCAGAGTACATGAAACTTTGGGCATTGGTCTGAATGAAGATTTGCAAAATAGTGAAAATATTTGAATTCTGAAGATATTTGATAAAACCAAGAGTGTTGCAGTAAATTTTTTGATATTGCCCAAATTAAGTTTAATACCAATGGTTGGGTGGGATTGAAATGCCAGTGCATATGCAAAAGTGTTAGTCTTAGCCTTTACAATTGGAAGCTATTCTAGATTGCAATCAACAAATTAGAGTGCATGCTTATCATTGAACAATGGGCATTTTTCTTGTGTACCTTTTAGGAATTTCTTGTTTATAGAATTTTAATTCAAGTGGAACATGAGGAGATGACTAGAATGTTACAAATAAGGGAATAGTTCTGTCTGAGGAGCAAAGAAGTGACAGTGCTGGGAAGTAGATAGACAAATTTGAATTCTCTACGTTACAACCAAAACTAGCACCCTCAAATAATGTAAAGTTCCAAGCATCAAGGGGCTACCCACTGTCACCATAGTAGCTCTTTCTCTCACTCTTGGTTTGCTCTTCTCCAACTCAAAGGGGGCTTCCCTAAAAGGTAGGATTGCTAAGGCTATTAAAACATTACAATCATAAAGCCTCACAATAAAAGATGCTTTACCTCTAATCTTCCATTCAATCTCCAAGCACGTGATGTAAAAATGAAGTCCTAATCACAACTTGAGCCTAATCATACCTTGGGAAAATGGAGTCAAAGAAGTGTGGATCAAAAAGGGTGAATGCATGAAGATGTAAGGTAATAAGGGCTGCTATGCATGCCACAAACGCTGAAATCTATTATAGAAAATTATCCTTGGAAAGCTAGGGGTGCCATTCAAAAATATTGCCATGAAGAAAATCATGCTAGCAGCAACTAGGTTTGTTAGGTGTAAGCTTAACATGACAACAATGAAAGTAAGAGGGGTTATATCCTCACATTACATTAGCCAAATGAATCATTGTTCATTACAAGGCCTTTACATCAACAATACAAGGGCTTCCTTCAATAGAAATCAACATATGAAAACATTACAATCATAAAGCCTCACAATAAAAGATGCTATACCTCTAATATTTCATTCAATCTCCATGTGATGTACAAATGAAGTCCAAGGGGAGAGCTCCTCAATCCCCCCAACTCTCAACAACCATTACAATGAAGAGAGAGCTCCTCTTTATATAGAGAGTCTCTTCTCTCATACAATAAAGAATCATTTTTTTGCTAACTCACTCCATGACAAGTCAAAGAAATAATATAAAATTGGACGAGTTAGATCTCTTCTCAATCCATGGTTGACCATGTCACAACATGTGGACACAAGTCTCTGAAGGAGAACTCACCCTCCAAAATTTGGAAAGAGATTACACCAAGAGTCTTCAAGAGAGAGGGTGTACTACTAAGAATAGGCATGGTAACTAGGTAAACATGCATGAGGTCCACAAGAATTCACCCTCCAAGAAAGGATGCATGTAAAATATAATTAAATAATGTTTAGCAGAGGAGGATGTACTTAATGGTCCACTTAGGAAAGCTCACAAAGTGCGTCATCCAAGGTGCATGAGAGATAAAACATTAAAATATTCATCATAGGATAATGCTCCATAACCAATTTCCAAAAATAGCATGTGGTCCACAAAGTGCATGTAACCAATCCACATCTCTGAATCCCAACGAAACCAACTCCATGGATGAGTTTGCAATATTCCAAGTAAATGGAATGCTCCATAAGAAATGAACTAGTAAAAGCCCAAAATAGCAAGTGGACCATCTCTCTCAAGACATCGAAGGAGATAAGGGCCAATTAGGGTTTGGAGTCTGGACCATGCCAAAACTCTATGAAATAATAAAATATACATCTCCATAAATAGCAAGAAGTGTCTCCACAAGTGTGCCCTCCAAGGATATGCTCAAATATAGTAAGAAGACCAAGTAAATGCATGCAATGTGCCATGTGTGGCCCTCCAAGTATGCCACTTGCCTCCTAATAAAAGCCTCCATAACCACTTGAAATAAAATAATATATGTGCCTAGTCAAAGAGGTGAGGGCATTCTCCAATGAAGGTCAAAGACGACAAGTATAGCTGAAATAACCATGCAATAAAGATGAGAGAGCACCTAGGAGAGGTGTGCCCTAGAAAAATGTGTCATGTAACTACCTTAACCACCCAACAAATAATATAATATATCCATGTGAAGTGTGCCCTAGGAGGAAGTGCCAAGGTGGTTAGGACTCATCATCTACCATGCCAAAACCATGTGTTGTTTCCCAATACCATCAACAAATCCCTCCAAACCATGTGCACAAGAGAGAGTGCACCCTAGAGAAGTTTGCCAATCTCTCCAACAATAAAATAATCATGCATGCCTTGGAAATTGTCCCCAAGAGAGGAGCACTCCATAACAAAGCCTCAAATAACCTCCAAATAACCCCTCCAAGTGTGAACAACTTCCAAATGAAGTAGGGTGCTCAAGCTATTAACCTCCAGGATAATCAAATGGATTAATTTAACCATTAAATAGTTAAATCAACCTCAACATGTGTTCACAAAGGTTAATGCTGAAATAAAACCATAGTCCAACGTCCCAATAGTCACCAATTGATTAAATCAACATGAACATGTGTGCTAATGTGGGGGGGTGCACTTCAACAAGTGTTGTACCATGGAAACAAGTTACATCTCCTAGTAGAGACCACCATGATAACAACTAATTGATAAAATAGAAGCTCAACCTAGGTTTGAACCTAGGGCGCTCCACCAAAGGACTATAACATGATTAATACCTCATCAAACCTTAGAAAAAAGGTTTGATCATAAAAATGTATGTAGTACCCCCCATCTAATTCCAACCTAGGAAAAAGTACATCAATAGGAGTACCAACATCATCAAACACATTCCACCTAGGTGATACCTAGCAAATGTTACAATGTTAAGTTACATCACCCAGTGAAATTCCACCAAGGAAAAGTGCACTACCACAACACATATCATCCAAAACACATAAACATCACAAAAACAGGGGACAATAGAAAATGCTGACCCATCGAATCATCATGTTCCCATCACCATGTAGAACACTCACTCCTAGTGACACCAATAATACAACATCACCATGCAAAAGTCATTAGGAAACTCCAACAATATCATGGAACATCTACCTCCTAACACCATCCTCTAACCCCTTGGGGGGATAGAACCATCATCTAATAACAAGATGTATCACATCCAAGATAAACATATATACACAACATAATGAAATATCATGCCCCAAGATACCAGCAAATATATAACCAA
Organism: Picea abies; assembly: GCA_900067695.1. Taxonomy (NCBI): domain Eukaryota; kingdom Viridiplantae; phylum Streptophyta; class Pinopsida; order Pinales; family Pinaceae; genus Picea; species Picea abies. The sequence continues at coordinate 7,307 of CBVK0103878428.1, read as the reverse complement.
GGTTTGATCAACAAAGCAAGCACATGTGAAAAGATCACCAAACCAGCAAGCACAATCATCCAACCAAGGAGAAGTGAAACTGCCCCAAACCAAAGACCTCCATCAAATGATCCAATGGCATGAAAAGAAGGGGTTCCATGAAGATGTATCGCCCCAAGTCGGTCCAAAAGCTCCAAGGAACCAACAGCAAATCTCCATCAATGTGATGGAAATCATTATGTGGGACCTCATACAATATTAGGGGTAACAGGAAGGAGTACAACCTACCTAAGGAAATTTGAACATAAAGTATGAGAGTACTAGGTGTTAGAACTCTAATATTAAATCAGAGTAGTTTCAGGAGGTTCACAAAGTTTACTTGGTTTTATGCTAAATGGAAATTACATAAAGGTTGTGGAGGAGGCTACTCTCTAAGCATGATGTCCTTTTGAATAATGTACCCTACAGTCGATGCTCAAATAATTTGTTGTTGATATTCTGATCTTCTGTAACTTTTGAACAAATGTGGATGCATCACTGTAGGTGAAGTGTTTACTATTTACACATAAACTTGTGTATGAGAATATTCTAATCTTTAAGATGCATCCATCTCCTACACGCAAGATAATGTCTCTTTTGCTCTTCTATATTAACTGTTTTTTTTGTAATAATAACATATGTGGTTGAGTATGGAAAAACTGAGTAGTCTAGATGAATTCACTGTATGTTCTTAAATGTGACTGCTGTTTATTGCAGATGGAAGAGGCGCATGTTGATGATCTTATGGATCTGGTTCAACAAATTGTCTCATTTCATGTGAAGGTATGTGTTTGAGTGGCTCTTGTCCTCATAAAAAAAATTGTTCTTAATAGAGAACAGTCATTTTTCAGAAAGAAATACAAACATTTTGACCTTTTTAACAAATTACATTTCTATGTTTTCCAATCCAGTAAAGTGAGAAGGCTGAATTTGTGCATTGTACCTTTACCTGTATAGAGTCTAGACAAGAGCATACATTCAATGCTTAGGGAAAAACCTTTTTTATAATTATTATCTTTTAGGAAGTCTCATGTCCTTGAGTTATTCTCAATGGGACTATCTTAGGGTAGAGTCACCAGGTATTAGAGAGGAAGAGTTGGATTGACTGAGAATGAAAAAAATGAAACCCTAGCCTCATAGGCATGGAAAATTAAAGAAAAATTGCTGATGCATGCAATGAAAAGGATACATCCCCAAATGAACTAAAGGTGATACCTGTCTAAATAACAGACATAGAATGGATAATTATATATTCATAACTGAGTGCTTCATGTAGCATTTGATTTTAAATTTATTTCATATGTACTTTGGCAAGTTATGACTACTGTATTTTGAGAGTTTGAGAAGAAAGTTGCAAAATGCAAAAGGTCTATCAGGAAAAGAGTTTTCAAAATTGAATGCTCATAATAGTTCTCAAACAAACCAATGACTCATAACTTATGACAATTTTAGACATTTTCATGAGCCCCAGTAACAGACATAGAATTGATTATTTTATATTCATAACTGAATGCTTCATGTAGCATTTGATTTTAAAAGTTATTACATAATTGCTTTGGTGTGTTATGACTCTGTATTTTGAGAAATTGAGAAGATAGTTGTAAAATGCAAAAATCCTATTAGGAAAAGCAATTTCAATATTTAATGTTCATAATAGTTCTCAAACAAACTATGCCGAGTAAAAACTGTTTACTTGTAACTTTTGACAAATGTAGATATCTTTATAAACCCATTTGAAATGGATGCAGAAAGTTTTAGACATAAAACTGTTTGTGCATGACAGCCTTGATTCTTTGGAAAGTTGTGAAGAAATTGTGACTGTATAATGAGTTCTCCATTGAGATAGGTGAAGATTTACCCCTCACTTGAATATGAAACAAGACTTCTTATCTGAAGAAATGGTTCTTTTTGTAGGCATATGAGCTGAGATTAGTTTTTGCAGCAATAAGAAACTAGGGTTTAGACAAAAGTTTTGTGTGTGTTTTACGACCATTGTCCATGCCATGACTAGCATCTTTATTGGGATGTTGATGTGGATGGAGATGAGATAAGATAATTTTAGTAATGTCAAAGAAATTACCATAAAAGTAGGTCAATGGGACTGCTGAGTACAATAGTGCCAATACAGAGTGGGAGCATGAAAAATGGATCCTAGATAAAGCAAAATGCAGAAAGCAAAGTACTGCTCTAAGATAAAGACAATCCGAGCATAAGATCTAAGCTAAGACAAACTGAGGATAGACAGTTGAAAACAGATTTGGGAGAAATGGACCTAGAATTTGGAATACAAATAGTGCAAGCATATCAAGATCTGCTAGCACTAGCTCCCCGAACATCTGAGGTCCAATGGAGGATTTAGAAGATAATATGCACTATGCACTGTGCCATTGCTTGGACAAGGTCACTCGCTTGCTAAGGCTTGGGTGGTCTCGTCTGATTGTTGGTATGGGATTCGGAATAGCAATGGTGTTATGGTTTTTGGGAAGAAGGAATAACCCTTTGAGCCTGCACTGATCTGGCACTGGGAGCCACATTGCTAACAATTTGTCTCTTGGTATCCCTAGTAGAATGGAGCATCGGAAAGAAGGAAGTGATCAGCCTAGTGAAGGTTGGTCTAGAGGGGTGGCTAGAGAATTTGGGACTAGAGTCTAAGGTCCCACTGCATGTATAGAGCTAGGCAGTGCTGGTCAGAATACTGTAAGGGGTACTTATGTAACTAACGTAAATATGTAGTCACAATAATAATAATAATAACAATCAAGGGTCATAACCCTTCACTTGTGATTAGTCAATGTGTATGTATTCTGCCACAAGGGATTGTAAATGGCATCCAATTATTACTCAATCTTCTACACACACATTTGTAGTTCTATCTGTTTATGTATAGAAACATCCTAAGTTTTTCTTATAGTGGTAGTAGAGCCTCACTTGGGTCAAATTCGTGGTGGAACCATCATCACACTACAAGTGTCGATTATGTGGTGTATACAACTTTCATTTATTTGAATATTTTGAAATTCATAACCACCAAAATCATGGGAATACTAGGCGTGGGTGACATTGCTAGCTACACCCGTCGCCATATGAGGTCATCCGTCGGTGTCTGTTGTGAGGTATTGCATATCACAAAACTGTTGTTCAAGCTACCCAAGCCACCGTTGTCACTTCCAGCAGACACTGTTACTCAAGGTGCCTTTGAAAATTGTTATATTAAGCTTTAATGTTTGTGTAGAAATTAGAATTCTAGAATCACTAAGTTTAGGTGGGCACTCTAATTAAATCGTTTGATTTTCACCTTGGTTGAGTATAAGAAACAATCATCTTTATAAACACCATCGCTCATATAGACAGAACACAGAGCATATATCAGAGTGTGAGGTGATATTTGACTTGATGTTGGGCATGAATTTGGTGAAGTATGCCAATGGGTAAATCCATACCAAATTTGAGTGTGCGGATTATTGGAAGGTCATGACATGCCATCGTGACCCATTAAATCCAAATTCCCATCAAACTTAGCATTAATAAGCAAAAATCAAATTAGATATAAATTAAACAATAAAGATAAAAAATATTGTTTATAGAGTGCAATCACAACCACTGTGTAATGGTGAAAGGAGTGAAACTATTGTTGCCTTGAAGATTGAGGAAAAAGAAAGGGATTAATAAGTTACTTTAATATCATATAGAATAAAGTTAAAAGGATCTTGAAGCTATCTTGAAAATATAAATGGAAAAACCAAGTTCAAGGGCTGAATTGAGTAGTCGATTGGAGAAATTAACAACATAATTTAATGAGAAAATGTAACCAAAATGGGGGAAGAAGGCAAATCTAAGTTAGACAAACTCGAGACCAGCATGAATGAAATGTCTATGGAACTTTGAGATATAAAAGACATGTTGCAAAATTTTATGTCTTGAGACCCACCAAATCCTGCTCCAAATTATACCATAACTACTTCTCCACTACAGAACTCTATTTTGACACCTAATTATGCATTTGAATCCCCATTCAATGCACGACCTACTTATACTAATATACACTCAACAATTCTGCAGCCAAATTTTCAATGGACACTAGGTCATACATGTTCATCACCAAAAGTGAAACCAAAAGATCGATGAACAAAGTACAATACGTTGTACTACAATAGGTCATACATGGCCATCCCTAACCAAGGTTTAACCACTTTCTACTAGGCCCCTCAATCCACACATATCTAGTTGTTTGAAATTTAAAATCTGAATGTCGAGATTTAATGGAAGGGTCACAAGTGAAAGCATGGGACAGATGAGTAAAATAGATCAATACCTTGTACCACCCTACATCCAATACACCATTTAAAGAATCGCTTCCATGCACTTTGATAGGCTTGTGTATGATTGGTTCATGTGGTGGAAATCCCAAACAATTAATATATCCTTTAAATGGGACACATTTAAGAATGATTTCTTGAAAAGATTTCAAAATATTGAAGAAAAATATATGTTTACGAAATTAACAGGGGCAATGTGGGTGAGTATACCCATGAATGGGAAACTTTGGCAACACGAGTATCATGACTAACATCGGAACAATTGAAACAATCTTACATATCTGGACTAAAACAATATATAAGCAACGTGATAGAGATGCATGATGTTACCTCAATAGATGATGCCAGTAAAATGGAAAAAATTGCCAAAATAAACTAACAAATCAACAACCAAGGTACTATGAGCCTAATGAAAGAGGCTACACCAGAGAACACCACCCCTACTATAATCATAATGAGCGAAATTACACAAATCAATAACACCTTTTAGATGGAGAAAAGTCTAGATTAATTATAAGTTATAACGCATCAAAGTGAGGATATTAAACATCGGATTCAAGATTCATTGATAAAAAGGACAATACCCGTCGTAAATGTGGAGAAAAATGGTCATCAAATCATAGATGCATGTCAAAACAATTATATCATTTCAAGGTTATGGATGGAAAATAAGTCGAGGCTTTCGATGAAGAAGACATGCTAGAAGTTGATGATGAGGAAACCATACCCATTAACTAGAATCACATGCTCTAGGAAACCTCAAAAGAAAGAAAAACTGTGGATTCAAAAGGATGCTATAGGTCCAAATCAAGACATGAAAACACGTATAGATAAATACACTCCACCTCATTTAAGAAAGGCTAACAAAAACTAGGACTCCAAGAATAAATGGTGTTGAATTTTCTACCCCTCTACCTAGCACTCGACAATTATTCCAAATAAATCACTTATTGAATTAAAGCACAACTGAGTAATCAACAACATGCAGTCGAAGCATAAACAAGGAAACAAAAATCTAACACGCAAGACACCAATATTTTTCGGTATAAACTCCTGGAAAAACCCCAGAGGGAAAACCAATACTTAGATGCTTTTATTATGGTCAAATCAAGGCTCCCGTAATAGGGATAATGGCCCATTGAGAGAAATACAACTACAGACAAGCCTTACACAGTCTGCTCTGTTGCACGACCCCTAAACAACACACACTTTTGAGGTGTAAGCGACTTCCCTTTGTCACACTTGAGTACACGTGCCTGTCTCCACTGGCACCTGTGTACACATATAGAAATACTGTACGATAACTTCTGTACGATGCTACTCTTTCCTTTGGCTTCTATTAGCTGAAACCCACCTATGGTTGCCCCTGTTTTCTCTTTTCATTGACCTATATGATCTCTAGATGTAACTCCTTCTCCACCTATCCAAGAACTTGAATCACAATCCTTTGTGATCCAACCCTCTCTGCATCAATACTTGGATTAAATCTCTTCACCCAACCATCTCCTCACTCTTGTGTAAGCAAAAGTCCTCCTTTGCTTCTACACTCTCAACCCTCTTCACACTAGCAAAAGTCCTTTGCTATGTTCGACCTTGATCTCTCACCAAAGTTTGACCTTGATATCTCACCAAAGTTCGACCTTGGTATCTCACCAAAGGTGGCTTCTTCCCAAAGTATCTTCCTCCTCTTACATAGGCTTCCTTTTATAATCATGAGTTTACCCTAAATCTAATACCCTAGATCTCCAAAGTGATCAAAGGCTGAGATCTAATCTCACCTTCACTTTAGGTCTAACGACTAGGTTTTAGTTTAACTTTCACTTAAGTCACTAATGCCAAAAACTTAGGCATTAGCTTAATTAAACTCATGTTAACGTTAAAAGGTGATTCACTTTAATAATCACTTTACTAAAGTGAAACTCCCAAGTCTTGACGACTTCCACATGCTAGACATGTTAGAATTGGATTTAGAGAGAAAGGGTTTGCCAGGTTTGGAGGTGCACTAAATTTGGCAGGGGATCTGCAAAGAGGGGACAACTACTAACCCATCTTTTTGATGCTTAGATGACTTAGGAAAATTTTTATTTTTTCCTATAGTCATAAAGCAGTCAATCTGGGCCCTCCATTCAGATTTAATCTCAACCCTTGAGAAGTCTGGTGGGCCCAAGTCGACTTGCCCAAGACCAAAAAGGGTTTTTGTCTCTCATTATGCATAAGTCGACTTGGTGAGGGAGAGCTCTAGCAGAACATGGAGCAAATTGGCAGTTGAGGAAGGGTTCAACAACAAGAAGGAAGGTCGTACGACCCTATTTCACTAAGAGCAACAAACCCAACAAGTAGCTAACCATCTTCAACTCGACCTGGGCCGTATAGCAAGGTCGTATATGCTGTACGACACACCCAACAACTAGGCCGTGGAGAAGGAATAAGGTGTGTGGGGCTACCGTGGGCATAAATTTTGCTCGAGAAAGGGGTTTCTTACCCTGCTGTTGTAAATTTTTGAACTTTCCCCCTTGCTGATAATAAACAAAATACCAAGCAGAAGATCGGTTTTCCCAGTCGGGTTTTTCCGGGGTCATTGACTAAAAAATTCTAAGTGTTATTGTGTGTGTGCTTTATGTCTTCATGCCTTTATTTTTCCGCTGCGTTATACTATTAGGAAAAATCAACGTGTTTAGATTTTAGTTATTAAAGTTCAATTCTGCTCTTTATTTAAATTCAAATCAACAATTGGGTTCTGATTTTTCAAGAGAATTAACATGGTATCAGAGCGAACCCTCTGATTGAAGACCATCACTCTTGCTACAGTCTGCCGGAATATTTATTTTCAGCCAAAGAGGGTAGACCCAGCTCGTGCGCTAGGGCTTTTGACAAGGCTAGTTAGGGCTTGCATTCTTGGACAACATAATGGCCTATGTTGGGTTGAGATTTGAGGACCGCCTTGATGGGGCCTCTAACTTCTGTTCTTGGAGA
>CBVK0103878416.1:0-10388 GCA_900067695.1 Picea abies | reverse complement strand
AGGAGGTGTTGGGGTCTCATTTTACATCTAGACATAAGAACAATGAAACTCTACCCATTTCACATCCCCTCCTTTCCCAATTCATTGCATCCCTTTTGTGAGAATTTCCTGTGCATTCCCCATTTATCCCTTCTTCCTCCATCAGAACCCATTCACGTCCCAAGAAGAGATCATAAGGTTTAGAGGAGAAGCCATACAAAGGTGCACTTGGAGCTTGGTGAAGAGGAACCTGGACCAGGTTCATGGAGCAGTAGTCGGATTTGATTGTAAAAGGTATAATCATTGAGTTATTAATAAAAGAACTACTTTTCATGTCCCAAATCATGGTGTATTCAATGCTTTTATTGGATTATGTTTTGACATTCTAACCCTAATTTCTATATGGAATATCATGCTTGTCATGTGTTGTTTGTTAGTCTTTGGATGCAATCTATCCCTGGGAGGAGGCATGTAGTCAGCATAACTTCCAAGTGTGAGTAGGTCATCATCGAACATGGAGTAGAGGTATACTTACTTGATCTTCCTCATCTTTGTTTTTCTTGTATGAGTTTTGGGTATGTTTGGGATAGTTAGAGAAGTAGTTGAAATTTATACGGTTAATTGATCTGCCTACATTTTGAACCCTAGTGTAGTCATATGGGGGTTTTTCCCACTAGAAAAAAGACATTGATTTTATTTGAACATTGAACTTCTGTGCATGTCACAAAAGGCTTGGTTCTACACAAATATGATGTCCAATTTTTTATCCTATGTGTGTCAAGGATTGATAAAATGGAGAAAAATGAAGAGATATGTTGATGTGTGTGTGTCATAGTTTCAAAAGATTCATTTGTTTTGATACCATTGTTATGAGAATCAAATGGTGTGTCCAAGTTGATGGCTTTCTCAATGTGTCTAAGTTGGGAATCAGATCTCTTGGTGTCTTTGAGTTGAAATGGATAGATTGCTTGGTGTGTCAAAGTTGAAATGGATTACTTTCTTGGTGTGTCTGAGCTGATATCTTGCTTGGAATGTACGAGATGATAACTCACTTAGTTCATCTATGTTGAATAGAGGATGTCTTGGTCGGTTCGAGATGAGAACTAGATGGCCCCATTTGTGATGCATCTAAGATGGGAGGTTTGGCCTATATGATGAATAAGTGAGTGCAACTTAATGAAAACATTTGGATGTGTATCCTCATGTTTGGGTGAATATGTAAAACTTTCCATTCAATATTGTTTGAGAATGAGGGTGGTTGATGCACATTCATATGGCATAGTTGAGTTGAACCTTTGAAATGAACACCTATTGTATTTCCATAAAGGGGTAGTTTTTTCACCCATATAAGGGTTTTTTAACACTTGGAGGAGTGGAACACATGTCATTTGAATGTTATATGAATGGAGCATATGTTGTTTGTGGACTTTGGGTGATGTTATGGGACCAAAATCCTTCATGCAATTTGTTCTATGAGTTAAGGGGATAGGTGTCATCCAGGAGTAGGTGTAGTTTTTGCATTGACTAGCTCTTGGAATGCTAATGGAATTGGTTGCATGTCCAGGGCGAGTTCATTAATAATTTGAATGAACCATGTACCTAAATGACATGATATTAGACCATCAGTTGTAGTGGTTAGGTACCCATGTATTATGATGGATGGTTTTTCTTTTATATGGACTTTGACAATTTGGTTATGTCTACATGAATGAAGTATGAGATGCAAGTGATAGGTTGGACCAGATATAGACTTTATTGATTAATAATTTCTTCTATTCATGGAAAATCATTTGATGAAGAGGACTAGATGATGATGAATACCTAAGTAACAGAGATTGAGACAAGTACTCATTAATGGGAAGCGTTGGAATTGTTAACTCTTATTTTTCTTATATCTTAATGTGTGATATTTGATCATATAAGAAGATTGTGGTTTGTCATTTTATTAGTCACTGTGAAGTAGATATTTTCTTTACATAAGAAGTATGTTTCTAAGTTTTAGGAGGTTTTTAGATATAGTTCGACATGAGAGATTCTCTCAAACTAGTTATCTCATATTTTGGTGTGTGGTTGAGATAATTTTTCAACAATTTGTTAGTGTCCTAAGTTAGTGTGTCTATCTTGAGAAATAGATTGATGCATTTATAAGTGTATGATTAGTTGTTGAATGTTTGATGCTTTGGTTTGTAGAAACCATGTCTACTCTCCCATTTCCCTAAAATGAAAAGCTATAGCAAGGAATAAATGCAAAGTAGTGGAGAGGAAGAAATGCAGAGCTAGAGAAAGGAATAAGAGAAAAATAGTGGTAGGGAATAAATGTATATCACTAGAAATCAATGAATGATAAACATCAACAATTGGAAAATTAATTTATGGTGGTTTCCAACATGTAGAATTGGAAAACCATAAATAGTTTATGGTTTTTTTTATGCCCAATTATTGAGTGCTAGGGTTGGAGAAGAATTGAGTGTGAGTTTTAACTTAGCGTTATGGTGCCAAAATTTCTCTAGAATTCGTATATGCTATTATTGAACACTCTTGTTGAGATCATAAATATTATGTAATGTAACCATTTAGTTGTTGAATAATACATTGAATTTTCTTTAAAGAGTAGGGATTTTCTCCCAAAACGGTTTTTCCCAGAGAAATCATTTTCTAATGGTTGTATGTTTTTGTGTTTTTTATTACTATAACTATGGTTATTTAATTTATTCACATTTTTCTATCATTAATTATTGTAGGAAGTGTATCACACACCTCCACTTCCTTTCATTTGGTATCAAAGCCTTATCACCTCAAATATAAGGTGTTAGGGAAAAGGTTTTTTTATCTAATCTTAGTTTGAGTGGGACATTGCACAAAATGAAATATTGATGTAGGGAAATGGGTACCACATCTAGATTAGAAATGGAGCTCAATTTAATGGCACTAACTTTTAGAAAGATGAATATTAATATGAAGGATCTTCTCACAAATCGAGATATGTGGGTTGTAGTATCTGGAACTAAACATGATGTTATGGAAGATCAAAAGGGTGGGTGGTGTTGGAGAGAAAGGTAGGAATCCTTATAAAGCTTCGTGTGGCCGATTTGATATTATTGAATGTTTTTGAATAAAAAAACATGGAAACTCTCTATAAGAAGTTGGGGGATTTATATTAATATAAATCCTTGGTTAATAAATGTTTTCTATGGAGAAAGTTGTTTTCCCTGAGAATGGGTGATGTTGATTCTATAGCCAAACACCTTAATGCATTTAATACTATTGTGACCAAGTTTATCTCACTTGGAGTGAATATGGATAAAGAGAATTGTTGTATGAACATTTTGTGTTCTTTTCTAGATTCATGGGACAACCTGGTAATGACCATTAGAATCATTGTAAATACATTGGTTCTTGATGAGATTGTAGTTGATTTACCCTCAAATGAGGTCAGGAAAGAAGCTTTTAAATCCATAAATGAGGCCTTGGATATTCATGGAATATTTAAGGAGAAAAGTAAGAAGAGAGTAATCTGTAGATCAAAATCTTGTGAGAGACATAATTCTCATGGAAATTCCAAAGATAAATGTTGGAACTGTGATAACGTCAAGCATTTCAAAAGAGACTAAAAGAAAGAGAAAAAGAAGAATAAGAAGGAAAACAATGATTATGATGATGAGTCTAAAATATATTCTCAAGGGGATGGTGGATATGTCTTTGTTGCGGCTTTGGAAACATGTGTAGGATAGAATGCATGATTTCTAGACTTTGAATCTTCCTTTCATATAAATTCCCATAGGCATTGGTTTTTAATTTATGATAAATATGATAGTGGGATGGTATACCTTTGTGAAGAATCTCTTGTTAGCATATATGGTTATGATAGAGTAAAGTGGACCAGTGGATTTTTTCACATTCCAAGTTTGACATGAAACCTACCATCAGTAAGAACACTTGATGATGTGGGTGTGTAGGTTTTTTTGTCTGAAAAAAGATGTAATAGTTCTTCAATTTCTATAGTGGAGAGATATATAGGATCTACACCTTCACACTGAAAACATATATCTACTTATGATGGTCATGATTTATGGGTACCTAAACCAACTCTTTCTTTAGAAGGCAAGTTACCTACAAAGAATGCAATGTTATGGCACCAAATATTGGGCCATATAGGTGAGAATATCCTATGGGAATTAAAAAACAAAAATATTGTTGATTGGTTGAATGATTGTGTTCTTGAATTTAATTTTTGTGAGCATTACATATATGGAAAATGGAACAGTATTAAATTTTATTCTAGTTCTCACAAATCTTTTAGGTTGTTGGACTTAATTCATTCTAATGTATTTGTTCTAGTTAAATTTCCTTCAATTTCTAAGTATTTGTATTATGTGTCATTCATCAAGACAATTATTCTAGGAGGACATGGCTATATTTTTCTTATAACTAAATTTGAGGTTTTTAGTCAATTTAAGGAGTTGAAATCTCTCTTGGAAAATCAAATAGGTGGGAAGATTAAGGTGTTGAAGACTAATAATGGAGATGATTTTTTTTCTATATAGTTTTATGAGTTTTTTAAGGATGCCATCTAGCTTATGAAATTATTTTCATAATTATGGATAACTTAGAAAACTATTACAATTCAATGTGATACTAACATCATCATTTGTCTAGCTAAGAACCCAATATTTCATGTGAAGACAAAGCATATAGATATATAGTACCATTTACTTAGGGACATGGTAGAGGATGGCCATGTGATACTAGAGAAAGTTGACACTTTGAAGAATGTTGTGGATGTAGTGACAAAACTAGTGATCATTGGTAAATTCAATTGGTGTCATGAGTTTAGGCACCTTATGGACACAATTACCTCACAATTTGAATCATTCTCCCATATACCCTTGCAAGGTATATGAAAATTGGGAGAATGTCGGGATAGGTTTTTCATACACCTTGCACTCCTATAGTGGAGTAGTGAATAAATGCAGAGATATAACAAGGAATAAATTGAGAAAAGTGGAAGGAATAAATATAGAGCTATAGTAGGGAATAAATGCAAAGTAGTGTCAGGGAATAACTATTGAGTAGTGGTAGAGAATAAATGCATATCACTAGTAGACAATGAGTTATAAGGAACCAACAACAATTAACTAATTAATTGTTGGTGGTTTCCAATAGTTAGAATTGGAAAAACATAAATGATTTATCTTTTTTCTTACGCATATTTATTAAGTGATAGAGTTGGAGAGAAATGGAGTGTGATTTTTAACTTAGTGTTATGATGCCAAAATTCTCTAGAATCCTTATGTTATTGTTGAACACTCTTGTTGAGAGAACATAGACGATGTAATAATAGTTAGAATTGGAAAAACATAAATGATTTATCTTTTTTCTTACGCATATTTATTAAGTGATAGAGTTGGAGAGAAATGGAGTGTGATTTTTAACTTAGTGTTATGATGCCAAAATTCTCTAGAATCCTTATGTTATTGTTGAACACTCTTGTTGAGAGAACATAGACCATGTAATGTGTCATAACCATTTAATTTTTGAATAATACATTGAGTGTGATTTAGAGTATGGGATTTATCTACTAGAAGAGTTTTCTCTAGGAAATCATTGTCTAATCATTGTATGTTTCTATGTTGTTTATTATTGAAACTATATTTATTTAATTTCAACATATTTTGCTCTCATTGATTAGGGTAGGAAGCATATTTTGCGCCTTTACTCCCTTTCAAACATTACTCATCACTTTTTTCTAGTAGAAGAGGAGGATAACCCATAAATGCTTCACATTTTCCCTAGGTATTATTGGAATTTCCTGAGTAAAACCTAGCTTACAATAATTTGAAATAAGATTGTGAAAATAATATAATTCCATTTAAAAACTAAGAATTTACAATTGTAATGTGTAATTTCAACAACGAATTTCATTATTATAGAAATTATTAGTATTATTTAATATGGTGTAGATGCTCTTGATTTTTTTTCGTTCTTCCTTTACTTTATTTCTCATATAGCTAACATTTTTTTTCAAAATTTATTAAAAATTATAGAATTCCCAAAATATATACATGTTGTTTCCCAAATAAATTTGAAATATTTCCCTCTATTATATTTAGTCCCTTTGACCTAATAAATTGTCTCTAGAAATATTTCCAATCTTGAATTATCAACCTCATGCAAATGAATAGAAGAAGCACTAAAACATTCACCTACCTACCAAAGCATGTACACATTTTATTGCTAGAGGTCGGGGTTAGATGATCCACTCCTCCAACCATCTTGTGTTAACTTCATTTAGAGTGACATGTTGGTATAGAATGAAACAGTTCTTAGTAGATATCCTTTAAGGAATGTTTTTTATGTTTTTGAGGAATTTATTCAAATAATGTCATGAGAAGGCATGTTCAAGTATAGGGGTTTGATGTATTCTAATAACATTAGTGAATTGGAGAATTCTCTTGGTTGTCAAAACCCAACCTTGATAACTTGACCAGATGTTTTGAATCTTAGCATCATGGATTTTTTAATAAACACACATGACCTTTGGTTTAAATATTCTATGAAATTATATTACTGGCACTCTCTACATACACATAACATACAATCTCCATATGTAATCACCCAAGTACAAAAACATTTTGACAAAAGTCTCATGAAATAATTCTAAATAATTCCTTGCTTCTCTTTGCAAGAGCATCATATCTTCTCACTAAAATGTGTAATATTGTTTTTCAAGAACATCATATATTCTCACCAGAATGTAGAATATGCATTTTTGCAATACAAATGACACTTTATACATATAATATATACATAAGATTTGGTCCTCCATCTATAATCACCAAAATTATTATTAGACTTTGCTAGGATTTTAATATTTCATGATATTACTTAGGGTGATTACATCACTTAGATGGTGTAATTTTATTTTAAATAATAGTTTTCACCATTATTAATCCATAACTTTGTCATGTAGAAATGGATTTCCATGGACATATCGAAGACTTGGCTTATTCTACAACTTTGTCATGTACAAATGAATTTTCCATGGAGATATTGAATATTTGGTTTCTTTTGTTTTGTGTCACGGTAAGAAGATTCATTTTTTCCCTTTACATTGAGTTTCTTATTATTTGATTTTAGTTTCCTCTTATCTGATTTTAGTTTCTTCTATGAATTGAGACTCCTCTTGTCTAATTAGTTTTTGGCAAAGGTTATTAAATTTAGTTTAATTATTTTTTTAAATATCCATACATTGCAAACACAAAGATAGAGGAAAAACAAAGTCCCAACCCTTCCTAAACCCTAAATATTAGGGTATATACAAGACTTGGTGATTTTGACTAAATACTAATCTAAAATCCTCATACATGATAGAATTCAATGGAAATGTTGTGATCCTACAAATCCTAAAATTCTAAAAATTGTTAAGTTCATTAAATTTTGAATGGGATACTAAATTCAATTTTCCCCATATGAAATCAATGAGGTTGGAACTAATCTTGAACATCCTAGAACAATTAATGGTATTCTGTTAAAATTTTAAATAAAAGGTTTAAATATGTCATTTTCTTTTGTATTTTCTTTTTTTATCTTTTTACTTTAAGAATTTAATATTACTAGTGATTACAAGAGAGGGAACATGGGAGTAATATCATAGTATTTTTAAAATGGTTCTAGACATCAAAATTCTATCATCAAACCAACATGAATGGTACGGAAATAACGTTTGTCCAATCACGTTACACACACATGCCCCAACTAGATAGTTTAAAGTGTGAGTGCAAGCTAATGATGGTCTCTCATGATGCTTTAGTGGCAATGCAAACCTAGAAAAAAAACAATATGCTAACTTGGAGGGATTATTCAAGGTACTTTTACAATGAATTTGAATACGGTGTAAGAATATGAAACGTAGGAAATTGAAATATATTTCTGAATATACAACTTTTATTCATAGAAATTGTGAATAACTTTGTCAAATTTGATGTTTTCTAACAATGGTATCTTATTTTTCCAACAAAATATTATAAGGTATATGTTTTTGTTCATGTAGGTGTTGAGTACCTTAATGATGAAATTTCATTCTGAAAACATGTATACTTATAGAGAACCCATTTTTCTTGTGTTGAATATTTTTTGGAAATTTATAAAATTAATTTTATATATTTTTTAAATTATCAAAGTCAACATATCATTTAAATGACAATGCCTTTTGTTAGTGCAGGCTAAGAGGATCTTAACATGATCAAAAGAATTTATTTATTTTTACAGATCATAGATACCGGTCTCCTCTAGTGTTGCATATAACTCATTCATGAAATGGTTAAGCCGAAAAAATTTATAGAAAAAATAAGAGAGGTATGCATTCTAGGATTTTGATATATGTGAAGAAAAAATAGATTAAAAATAGTAAACATTAATAATTTAAAAAAAAATGTATATTTGGAATCTGCATATCCAACTTTGTCTGTGTATGTAGTTTCTTCAATAACTGAATTGTGTAGCCTATAGAAAATAATGTCAAAAACAAAGATATGGAGAGGAAATTGTGTAGCCTATAGAAAATAATGTCAAAAACAAAGATATGGAGAGGAATTCATAAAAATGGAGGTTTTTATGTATTTGTAGACCGAACCACTAGGTTTGTCATCTCGAACATAAATATGAGGCAACCAACTCAACAAACACGTAAGCTATATTTTTCACTCCCGCCCGAAAAAAAAAATTGAAATTCAAATAGTGTGTGCACGTTCCTAGAGCGTGCACTCATTCATGTTAACACAAATCAATTCCCTCTCTCTCTCTCTCTCTCCCTCCCCCCTCTCCCACCTCTCCATCCCTCCCTATATATTCATCTCTTTCTCTCTTAAATCACTCTCCCTATCCCTCGCTCACCCTCTCCCCCCTCTCTCTCTCCCTATCGCTTGATCACTCTCTTCCCCCTCTTCCCCTCTCTCCTTGTTTCCCTTCCCCCCCTATCTCTCCCCCATTGTCCCCCCCTTAATCTCTCTCTACCCCACTCACTCTCTTTGTATTCTCTACACATTCCTCCCTCTCCCACTTTCTCTCTCTCTCTCCCCACCCCCCCACCTCTCTGCCCCTCCTTTCCTCTCTCCTTCTCCTCAAATCTAAAGAGAATAGGGAAACTGTACACAACGCAGTTGTAAATACTACATGCTACAAAAATTCTTCACTAAACTATCAGAACTCACCGCGTAGCGGACAAACTACTCAATTTACTGGGCGTTGTGATAAAACACTTAATGAATGATTTATAGATGCAGAACAATATGGTGCTATGCTTAGCACATAAACTCAAAATATACATGAAATTGTGAACACACAAAATACTTGATATTAATAACTTCAGCGATGCACACTAATAAAAAATACAATAGCGTGTCAATATTCGGCTCCAATGACTTCTGAGACTTCTGTAGCACACAAAACTTGTGCTCTCATACTTCTTCAACTACCTTCAGTTGATGTTGCTCCTCTCAATTGTTCTCTTTGTTCTTCTTTTACATATCGACTTCCTACAGACTCAGATATATATAGATAAGACTGAGACTTCCTACAGAAGTAAAACTGACTCAACAATAAAGATGAAAATCAATTCGACTAACTTTCAAATACTTAACTAGACTCAAGAAAGATAAATATCAGCTCCATTAATTAACTCCCCTGCATGCAAAATGACTAAATTGAGCTTGTGTAAACGTAAGAGAAAAACTAAATAAATTGTAGTTGTAGATTGACGAATGACTAACTGACTGACTGAATGACAAATCAACGGAGACGTAAAGCTCACTGACTTGTAATTATTATTTCTAACACTCCCCCTTAATTTTAAGTAGGTGGGATTACAAAAATTTACATAAAAAAAATGAATTTTCATATACTATCATGCATTTGTTACTGTGTAGACTCCCAGACTACTGTGAAGATGCTAAAATGCATCTCTTGCTAAATATTTTGTGGAAATATATGCGACTTGTTCTTTTGACCTGCAAAACTATAAACATATCTCTTTATTATTCACCAATTATCTAATAAAATGATACCTTGTATCAATGTTCTTGGTTTTTTTGTGAAACACATGATTCTTTGATAACATGATTGTTGAATTGTTGTCACAAAATACTGTTGTTGGTTCTTGTTGTTCATGCAACAAATATTTTAACATTCTTCTCATCCAAATTGCTCAATAAGATGCACTTGTAGCTGCCACATACTCTGCTTCTGTTGAAGAAAGAGTCAATATGGGATACTTACTTGATTCCCATGATACTATACCTATTCCAAAATTAAATATGTACCCATAGGTACTTTTCTTATCATCTATTCTTCCTCCACAATCACTGTCAGTGTATCCAATAAGTCTGAAATCTTCTAAAGTAGAATATCTAATG
>CBVK0103878380.1:0-21174 GCA_900067695.1 Picea abies | reverse complement strand
TTGGTGGGACTGGGTAGTTGTCCTTTTCTGAAGCTCTGTTGAGGTTCCTAAAATCTACGCATAAGCGGATTTTTCAAAAAAAAATTCTCACAGGGACCAAATTTTCTACCCACGGGGAATGCCTAACCTGGAAGATAATTTGGGCATCTAAAATTTTCTTCAACTTCTGATACATGAGAGGTTACAGGGATGGGTGGTATATTCGAAGCTTCTATTGGAAGGGTTTCACTTCAGGTTTTAATGGGATAGTGTGTTGGATGATACAGGTATCATAAGTTTTAAGATCTCAGTAAGACCATGCAGAGACATCTTGATATTGTATGAATAGTTTGAGATAAGCCTTCCTTTCCTCTTTAGATATGGTTTTTATGAGGTTTACATTTTTTGGGTTTTTCGGGGTTCCGAGATTGACATTTTCATGCATGGGACATGGACTACCCGTTTTCGCGTTTTTGGGCCCCTTAAACCGTTCTTTCAGGTCAAAAAGATTTTCTAAGTTAGCTATCCCCTTCAGGATTGTGTGAGACTTCAATTTGTCAATTGGTTGACCTGTCCAAGGATCAGTTTCCGTTGATTGTTCCTAGAATACTTCATTGTCAATAGGTAGGTCTTTGAAATTATCTTGGTTAGTCAGAAAGTTTATGATATGTTCATTTCCTTCAAAGAATTTCCAATTACAAATGTTATTAGGCACCGATAGTTTGTAGAGTATCTCCACAGTGAACAGAGAGGCTTCATAATATTCTAAAGGTGACAACCTTGAAGCAGCTATGGCCAGGGAATCAACACAGATATTCTTTTCTCTAGGGATCATTGTAATATTGAAAGCTTCAAAATTCTCTATTAACCTATGCACTTCCTGTTGATAATTCTTTAGGTGTAGGGAATTTAAATGTATAGTATTCCTTACTTGTCTAACGATAATCTCCGAGTCTCCAAAAGCCTTCAATTCTTTGACATTTAAGTCTATGGATTTCTTTAACTCTTATACTAGAGCTTCATACTTGGCAGTGTTGTTTGTGCACTCGAAATCAATTCTACAGGATAGGAAATGTCGTTTACCCTTTGGATCAATGAGGATGCACCCTGCCCCAGATCCTTCCTGTGACTTAGATCCATCAAAGTATATGGTCCAAATTTGTGAACGAGAATTGTCTATTTCTTCTTTCTTATTACTTTCTTTCTCTCCTAACTTTTGTTCCATGATTTATAACACAGGTCCTTGACAGAGGGGAGTTTCCTCTGTCAGTATCAACGATTTTTCTTGAAAAAACATTTCAGAATTTTCAGTAAGAGGGACGTCCGATGAGAGAGGGGAGAATTTGTCGAAGTAGGAATCACAAGAATAATTGCCTAACACAGGGAAATCTATCAATGAGGGTTCATTTAGGGTTTCTAAATCAGTGACAGTATGTTTCAGATACCTTTTCCTATCAATTATGATCATATTCTTATATACCTTCAATGGTAGCCAAAGCTGTGCCCAGTCTGTACTGAAGTATCCATTTAACTTCTTAGACCAACCTCAACACAATAACAATCCATAAGCTTTTGGGATATCTATTATGATAATATCAATCACTTGCACAAACTTAGGATGTGTCTCTATTCTGATCATTACATCTTTGAGTTCCCCCATGACTTTGACCTGGGTTCTGTCTAGTTGTATTACATGTTTATCGCTTTTGAGAGGAACGACATTTAATTTCTTGCAAACAGACAATGGCATAACATTGGAAGATGGTCATGAATCAACCAAACAATTGTGGAGGTTCCTGTTGAAAAATTCAAATGTTAAAAGGAACGGTGGCACAAAGGGTTTTTCCCTTCTTATCTTCCGAGCAGGTATTCACCGTTGGTTTATTTACTAGATCTTTGGAAGTTAGATTACTTTGAGGTTCATTTCTTGTCGTAGGGTTTTCTACTGATTTCAAATCTTGTAGCAGGAAATATTTTTGCTGATGGATTCTACATATGTCTATAACTGATATATTATCCTTCAACTTCTTCAAATCTTCAACTACATTGTACTCCATTTTGGGAAATTCTCAAGTATGGATGCTAATAAGGTTCTTACGGGGAGAAAAATGTGCTTTTGGGTGATCGGGAATCTCTCTTCCTCCCGAAGTTTGGGTAGTAGTAGGATATTTTGAGACAGACGGACCCTTACTTCGCATTTGTGCAATCGAGATTTCTGCGGGTGGTTCTTGAACCTGAAATAAGTTGTTGGAAGACATAATTAGGTCAGGATCCCATATCATCATGGTTGTATCTTCTAGTGGATCAATATCTTTCTAATCAACGACGTTCATAACTGACCTTGTTGGCACAGGGGAAGACCCAGGGTTCAACACTCAAGAGTGTACCAAAAAAGCCCTAACTACTAGCCCTTTCGGAAACACCTGCAAAGCAGATGAAGTCTCACCCAAGGTAGAGGCAGGGGATATATAGAGAGAGAGAGAGAGAGAGAGAGATGATTCTATGATATTTTAATAAAACTAATGATGGATTGTGTTTCTAGGAAAAGTGATTGTAGCATTGGATAGAAAGGATGATGATGTTGTTGCTTATGATAACCATCCATACAAAGACAAATGAAAATGGTGGAAATGTTGATCAAGATGTTGGTAAAGGGAGCCTATGAGATTCTACCAAGTACCAGTTGATCAAGTAGCATCAAGTAATTTGATAACATTCATGCATGTATGCATTTGGATTCTTATGTTGCATAAATGATGAAGGAAATTAGGGTATGAATTCCATAAGTTAAAACTCCATATCTAAAATTAATGTAAAGGAAGAGGGTCTTGAGTATACACATGTTCTATAAGGATTGAACGAATTTATATAGAAATTTTATCGCATATTATGTTACATTGGTTATGAGATCATAACCAAGTCAAATCGGGAGACATTGCTCCTTTTCTAGCAATGAATGTCATTAGAGATGGCCATGTGTGAGGCCATGTTGAGGTTGGATATGGAAATTCTATAGTTCCATCCAAGTGCATAATTTTTTTCCATTATTTAGACAATGCTTGAACTGCAACCTCTTTTCCAACACTGAATAGCACTAAGGGATGATGTTCCTAGTGTTGTGTATCCAAAATAATAGGGGAAGTAATTGGGGAAGATTTTGGATGATGTGTTGAGGCATGGGGCATACCTTACAACTCACGTGGTGTAATACATGACATGAACATATGGTATTCAAAATTCAATGCAAGGATGCATTGTGTAGATGGCCCTGATTATTGGCACATTGGTTTTACCTATTGGTAAAGTTTGAATGCATTATGAAAATCCTGGTGTGATGATAATGCATGTACAATGAATGATAGTTTTATTATAGGTAATATGATTAATGGTTGAATCCCATTTTAATGTGAATAATGGCTAGAAATGATTGAAATGTTGATAAATTACATTTCTACAATCATTTCATGAACTATTGAAAAATGTGCATGAGTGCTAACCATATTGTTTGGTTGCAAGAAAGTTGAGGAAATTGCAGGTAGAGTAGTCTTGGATATGGAAAGGGTGTAATCCCATAAGGAAGACTAATATATACAACTACAAGATCTATAAATAATGTGTAGAAATATCATGCCCGGAAAATTCTTATTTTCTGGTATAAAACAAATTTGAGAAATTAATAATTGAAAACTTTTATGATATGCTATCAATTTTATTGGTTGCATGGAAATTGAGAAATTGTAGGGAGAATGGTATTGGATATGGAAGGGATGTAATTTTTAAGGAATACTGATATCTACTACTGCAAGAGACAAACAATTATGAGTAGGAAAATCATGATAGGGGAAAAAAAATTCCTATGTAAAAAAGATTTGAAATTTTATAATTGGAAATTGTATGATTATGTCTCATATTTAATATATGCATACGGTGCAGATGGGATGAATGCCACATGTTATGTCTTGGTAGTGAAAATATAGCATCAATTTGGCATTCGTCTGCATAAGAACACCTTGGTAAATCATGGCTCATTTGAGGAACTGCATAACAATGAAAGTGATGCCTAAAACTAGAGGGTGAGTACAACAAGAAGAAGCAAGTTGTTAGGCTTACAAAAGAACCAAGTTGTTAGGCCTAAAGAGTGAAATCCTGTGTGGGAGTTGCATTGTTGAAGAACCAGTTTGTTAGGCATGAAGAGTCAAATCTTGTTGTTGGTTATCCCTGGTAGTGCCTCATAGTAGCAAGTTTCCCTTGAGATTCCAATAGTGATATTATTAGTCACATGTGCCAGAGAGACCCTGATAAATGACTGGTGTAGCCTGATGGACTGAGGACAGTGAAGGGATAAAATTCATTGGGTAAACCTTGGTAAACAAATGTGATGGCCGATGGACTATGAACAATGAAGGGGTATGTTCCTTGGGTTGGGAAGTTCAAGAAGAAGAAAGTTAGTGGAAATCAGGATAGTTATAGGAGAATTCCAATAGTTTATGTATGTGTTTTGCGTCGAAGTGCCTATGTATATATATGCTTTGGGTGAGGATGCCTATGTATTTGTGGATTTGGGGTTGGATTTTGTATGTATTTTATGTTTTAGTCTAGAAAGCATGTGTGATGTTGCGCCAAAATTTCTATGTATCAATTAAAGGCCAAAGAGCCTAGCATTATAATTGTATGTACACCTAGTGGTGTTTTTCAATGAGGACATTAAATAAATAAAGGGGAGGGGAATGTAACATCCCCATTTTTAATCCCCACGAATTATAATGTAATTTTATAAATGTGATTTAGGTTGGTGAGTCAATGTGTTGGAGAGAAAACCCCTTATTGTTTTAATGTGGCTAGAGGTTTAATGGTATGTTATGTGCATTTAATTAATTAATAAAAATAGTAATCACTGGCTATGATACAAAAGGAATGAATAACGATGGGGGGATATGATTCCAAAAGAGAGAGGGGTCCAAGGGGGGATTTTTTCATGGATATTATCCAACCTGCATTTCTGAATTATTATCATTATGTATAACCTTTTATTTTGATATTGAATGTTCCCAAAGCGAATCATTTATCTCATGTAAGAGAGTGGGTTTTATAGGTCACATCCCATAGTTATTATAGATCATGGGATGAAGTACAATCATCTTTAGGAAGAGTGAGAGTCAAGCAAGCAAGGGAAAATGAAGGAAATTCATATGTAGAATAGGGACAAGTTTTACATGCATATTTTAGGTAGAAGGAGAGGAGATAAGAGATGGAAAGATAATCATCCATGTTGTGCTTGAAGGAATCCATTGTTTGGTTGTGGTTATGCTGAGAAAGAGGCATGTGTGCCTGCAAAATGGGTTGTAAGCCTATGTTGCATTTTCCTATTGAAGAAATGACTCAAGAGCCTTGTGAAGGATGTTGTTAGAAATCTTTGCACAGATGAGAGTTATTGAAAGTCCTCAACTAAGATTTCCTATCCAACCGAGTGCACTGGGAGCCCTGATAAATGAATGGTATAGCCCTAGGGACTGTGAGTAGTGAAGGGGGTACATTCCTTGGGTTGTACATGTGGTGGAAAGAGATAGGGAGGATTCGAAATGACGTGGGAGTAGAAATTGGGTTTTGGGGTTGATGTGTGTGGAGAGTGGACAACCAAGAGGGACAGATCTCCAAGTGGACTCATGGCTTCAACTTGAGGGTGGCTTATGGTTGAGAGAAAATGAACGGAAGCGCCTATGGTTGGGAGGTTCATCCTTCATATGAAATAGTTAGTTAATTGTTAACAAATAAGTTTTCTATTGTGTTATTATGTTTATTCCCCTGGGCAAATGGTTTGTATGAATGTTCTGTGTTTAGTGTTTTCTTCAACAATTGCATTCATGTTTTAATATATGTTGTTAAATGCATTTACAATTGTGGCATAAATAAAATGGTTAAATATGTGTGTGATCTGTAGCTAGTAAGCTACATAAATTTAACTAAGTAGAAAATATTAATTTGTATTTGTATTTTGCACATAATGTTCCTCATTTGGATTGGGGTACGTTACATAAATCATTGGTGACTTACAATGGGATGCATAAAGAATGAAAAGAAGACACACAATCATTTAGAAGGTCAATATCTCATATTCAACTCCCTCAATATTTGCATTAGTAATGCACTATAGAGTGCACAAACACATGGGTCAAGGAACAAATTCACAATTTGGGGCTGACCAACAAGGAAAATGAACTATATGCATTGGACATAATAATTTGATGTGAAAGGATGGTATGTGAAAATAATCGCTCCACTCATTTTCTTCTCTCTTTCCACTTCAAATTCATGATGCAATACATGAGTTGTGCTCATTTCAACTTCATAATGCAACACATGAGTTTTATTCATTACAAATCCCAAAGCAACGTCGACTATGTATATATATGTGTTTGTGTGTGTGTGTGTGTGTGTGCAATTAATTGTGCTAGGCACTTCTCTTTTATTCTCACTTTCATATTGTTGGGTTATAAAAAGGTACAAATATTCCCCTCATTACCATGATTTATGATATGATCCCGACTAACTTTTATATTACTTAGGAATAAAATAGGATATAAAATGATTAAAATGTCTTCCAGAAATATTATTGAGTTGTGTTTTATAAATTCTAAAATATGGTTGGAATTGGTTGATTTTGTTACAGGAATGGGTAAATATTTCTAAGCCCACGATAGATAAAGAGATTTTGGAGATACGTAAGCTATTGGAGGTTAAAGATATTAGGTGCAAAGAAGTTTCAAGAGACATTGGTTCTCTATTTTGTAAACTTCATAAATAGTAATAGCGATTCTGGAGATCTCTCAATCCTCAGGATAGATTAATTTACCCATATTTTGTAATATATAAAGGGTAGTGGATCCTGGAAAGGATCATCTAAGAATTTTATCCAAGCATTCGAAACTCAGAATTTCTCTCCGCAAACGGTTTTTGTTAATGTTGCATCGGTTATGGAATTAATAAAGGCTTTAAACATTTTCATCATTTTTCGCATACTGAGTTTCTAGCAGCAATGCTTCTGAGGACCGAGGGCCCAGTCTGAAGGAGTTACTATCTCAATCTTAATTGTATCAGTTTGATTTATGTTTTGTGATTTAAATCCCCTTTGCAGTAATTAAGATAAATGCATAAGTGTGTTAATACTTTCATGGTGTTTGCTTGCAAAAGATAGATGCTTCATCTTGAATGTTATCGATTGTTGTTCTAGATTCCATTTTGCTATATTTTACTACTTGACAGTTCCTGTCATTTTCACATGCATTGTTCCCTTTCACCTAAATTAACATTTGTTGTCCCTTTCGCTTAGTGTAGTATTTGTTGTCCCTTTTCGCTCAATTAGAAATTGTTGTTCCTTTCATTTAGTTTAGTATTTGTTGTTCCTTTCCACTATATTAACATTTGTTGTTCCTTTTTCTTAGTGTTCTTTTCTCAATATACAATACTCACTTATTTCTTTCCAGTCAGTTTATTAAGCTTTTCCATAGATTCAATTCATATTTCTTAATTAGATCAATTTAGCAATTCAATTCATGCTTTTAAGCACGTTATAGATCATATTTCAATCTTGTTCAATAAGATCTTAGCTTCAGAAGTTTAATGAATGTGTGAGGAACTTGATTGTTGTTAAACTTAGATTTGCTTTAAACCTCTATGAGCTATCTGCATAGACTTTGTTAATATTCTTGAAATAAAAGACAAATCCTTGGGTTGATAAATTAATGTTAAACTAAGGTTGTTTTTAGGACATCTTTAGAGCCCAACATTTTGGCATCGTTGTTAAGGAGAGTGTCAAAGGTAGCATAGGTTATGTCCTTGGAGGATGAGGTATTGAAGATGGAAGGTAAGAACCTATGCAGGAAATAAGTAAATTGCTTATGCCAGCGCCTACCTCCAACTGATATATAGAGGTTGTATAGGTGTTTAGAATTTTCTTTGTGTGAAGTGTGTATGATTGAAAAGAAAGAACCTGAAAAATGAAAACCCCCACCAAAAACTACCAAATCCCAGGGCTTAGTGCTCCCTGGGAGAAACACTTTCATAGAAGACATCACCCGAAACAATGAATCTCAAGCTTCGGTTGGACCCAAGAGAGGCTCCAACTGAATCCCTCAGGCAACAATTTCACCAACTATAGCCCATGATGAGGTTCACATCAAAACTGGAGGGACTGAGCAAAGTTTTAAAAGTACAAATCTTCCACCTCTCAGCCCTTTAGAAGAGGGAAATTCTTGTAATTTGGAGGAAGGAGAAGGAGAAAAAAGTGGGGTTGCTAAGGAAAACCCATTGCCTCCACCTGATCCTGAATATCCTATGAAAGGAGAAGGCATACATAAAATCCCAGATAGAGGCAGCGTAATCAAATCCCCTAGGGGATCAAGTAATCAATCAAAAGAACACCCAGGCCAAGAAATTCTTGAAGATTATTGGCATATCTTCGACCAAATGGTGTAACCAAATCAACAACGACCCCATAACTCCACTTTGGAATATCCAATAGTCAATCCAGTTTCCAATGCCCCCATGAAAGAAATTCCCTTGCAGAATCTTCCAACCTTTCATGGATTGATTTCAAAAGACCTGGATGCATTCTTATTCTAATTTGATGTCCTATGTAGGGGATATGATTACACCTCTGAACCCCAAAAACTAAAGTTGTTCCATTCCACTTTGAAAGGGGAAGCTCTGTGTTGGTTTATGGGATTGGGAGGCAGAACTATAAACTCATGGGATCATATGAAACATGCCTTCTTGAAAAAATATCAATATTATTGTAGAACTAGGGATCTAAAAGATGAAATCTTTCAAATGACTGCAAAAGAAAATGAGACATTAGAAGAATATGTTGAAAGGTTCCAATACAATCTGCAAATATCCCCTTATGGTACATTACCAGGTGAGGTGCTCAAAGCCACTTTGATAAAGGGAATGAAAGATGAATGGGTAGAAACATTGAATTTAATGGGGAAGGGTGATATATATCAAGAAACTTATGATAACATCATTTAGTTGTGCATCAAGTGCTCACATGGAAGTACACAGACCAGGTCAAGGATGCAGACTCCCCTCACCAAAAATAGAAATATTACCAGCAGAGGAGTCACCCAAGCAAAAGTTGGTAATCTCTTAGAAAATTTCAAAAATGACATTCTGAGCACTTTGACTACACAATTGGATGTATTGTAGTCCAAACAAAAGCAAGCAGAGGCATAACAGACTTTGGCCATATTTTTCCACAAATGCAGAAAAAAACATGGTCCAAGGGAATGTCCGTTGGATGTGGTTTGGGTGTGTGCTATCTGTGCTAAAGACCATGCAACAGATCAATGCCCATCACTCCCAAGATTAAAATTTGTCTTCAGAGAAGCAAGAGAGGTAAAAAAACCATTATATTTGATGGTTCAACGTCACCAATGGCAGACCCGGCCTCCAGGTACACTACAGGACCCCTCCCCTTTCTTTTCTGGGCAGTATAATCAATAGAAAAATTATGGAAACATGGAAGGGCCAACCATTTGCTAACCCCACCTGGTAGTCCCAACAATATACAACTGCAAATCCCACTTGGCCAAACCAACCAACTGTAAATCCCATATGACAAAATCAACCAGCTACAAATTCCACCTAGCCTAACTCACAATACCCTACCTCATCCTAGAAAAATTTAAATAAAAACCTCTATCCTTCATAGTGGTCCAACACGGCTACCCAAAACCCAAATTGGAACTAGAATTGGCAGTGCCCCATGAGAATGACCAATCAAACCATGGGGATGGCCCCTCAAAAACACCCACTTTGCAAGCTCTAGTCCAACTACCCCAGAACCCGCAATCGCAATTGTGTGGTCAATTACCAGCCCAACCCCACCCAAATCCTAATAATAGAACAACCCAGCTCATCCATATTATGGAGAATGTGGAAGGGGAAATCAACTTGGTAGGATGAAACGAACTCCAGTTGAGGTCGAGACGCATAATTTCTTCTGAAGAAAGAAATATTTCCCAAGAGCAGGAGAATGAAAATAACATACAACCAACAATAACACCCTCAACTGTGGTCATAATGGAAAAAACAGAGCAGGGAGGAAACACAGTCGAACCACAGGATCCTGATAAGAATGTAACTCCTCCTCCCTCGTTCCCTGGAATTTTGATGATAGAAAAGCATGCTATGTATCCTAACTTCGACATTGGAGGGGAACTCAAGAATTTATATGTTAAAATCCCACTCCTGCAGGCTCTGCAAGACATCCCAATTTATGCAAAGACAATCAAGGAATTATGTGGGAGGAAGCCTATTAGGAAAGTTAAAAATTCATCATCAACTGTTCATGTGGTAGGAGCCTTGTCTGTTCTCATTTTAGGGAGACAAGAACCAGTCAAATATGAAGACCCGGGGAACCCCATAGTAACAGTTCAAATCCAGGGCTGTTATTTTCCAAATACACTAGTAGATTTGGGGGAAGCCATCAACATACCGACCATGGAAAGCTGCAACACCATGGGTTTCGACTCCTTCAAACCTGCCATCATCAACCCAAGAAGTGGACTCGAAGAGCATCCATTAATACCGGGAAGACCATGGCTCGCAACAATAGATGCATACATAGGATGTTGTATGGATAATATGACAATTTCTAGAGGAGGTGTCACAAAGAACCTCATCCTATATCCTCTAGCCAAGATAAGCCCGATTATCATACATTTGCAGCTGCCATGACCAATATATCCAAAAAAGGATCTATGATCCCCTCTCATGTTGGAAGAATCTCTTAGACTCAAGAACCAATTAGAGGATGGCATGATCAGTGGTTTCATTAACAACCTAGCCATTGTAGGTAACCTAATGTGCCAAATGCTCAAAGTTGTTCTAGATAGTGAAGCATAGGGAGACTCGTTGGAAGATTTAATGGAACAAAAAATCTCAACTACCTCTTTTCATAACAAAAAATCAGTTGAGATTTCACCAGGGAGGTCTTTGAACATTAATGCCAATTTAGATGAGCAACAACAACAAAAACTTATTCAAATCCTTTCTAAATATCAACAAGCTTTTGTCTGGGAGTATTCTAACATGAAAGGTATTTATCCTCAACTCTACACACACCATATTTATATTGAGAAAGATGTCTGACCTATCCAACAACCCCAAAGAATATTGAATCCCCACCTTAGAGACATTGTTAAAGAGGAATTACAAAAGCTATTGGACATAGATTTTCTATATCCTATCTCGGATAGTCGGTGGGTTTCCCCACTAGTGATCATCCCCAAGAAGAATGGGAAATGGAGAAATTGTGTAGATTATAAGGAACTTAACAAAGTCACTCAGAAGGACCACTTCCCCCTACCTTTCATCGATCAGGTTCTAGATACTTTGGCAAGGAAGAAATTAGTCTCTTTCCTAGATGGTTTTAGTGGCTATAATCAGATCCAGATTGCCCCGAAAGATCAAGATAAAACCACATTTACATGTCCCTGGGTACCTTTGCATACCGAGTATTTCCCTTTGGACTATGTAATGCTCTAGCCACATTCCAGAGGGCCATTCTGAGCATATTCAGTGATCTGATTAGTGAAGGGCTTGAATTTTACATGGATGATTTCACACCTTATGGCGACGACTTTGATCAAGCTCTGGAAAATCTGGAGAAGGTACTAGAAGGGTGCATTGCTACCAGGTTATGTTTAAGCCATGAAAAATGTCACATGATGATGACTGAAGGTGTGGTACTAGGGAATTATATTTTTGCAGATGGAATTAGGGTAGACCCAACAAAAATAGAGGTAATCCTTAATCTACCTACACCACACACACAAAATGAGGTACATCGTTTCCTTGGCGCTTCAGGATACTATTGCAGATTTATAGAAAATTTTGCAAGAAATACTACACCTTTACATTCTTTAATTGGTAATGTGGAATTTCAGTGGTCCGATAAGTGTGATGTGGGATTTGCAGGACTTAAGAAATTGATTTCAACAACACCAGTGCTGAGAGGACCAAACTGGAAAATACCATTTCACATCTCCATCGATGCATCGGATATCGCCATATGCATTGTCCTTGGATAGGAAGAATACAATAAACCATATGCTATTTATTTTATCAGCAATAATCTCACTCCCTCTGAATCTAATTATATAGTAACAGAAAAATAATGTTTAGCTGTTATACATGCCATCAATAAATTTCGTCATTATATAAAAGGTTATCTAGTTATTTTGTATACTAATCATTCTGCCATTAAATATCTAGTTAATAAACCTATTACTAATGGACGGGTCACTCGATGGTTATTTCTATTGCATGAATTTGACATCACCATCAAATATCGACTCGGAAGAGAAAATATTGTTGCAGACTTCCTGTCTCGCATACCCAAAAAAGAAGATTCCTTGACAGTTGAAGACTAATTTTCGAACGAGCATTTGTTCGCTATCACTACTAAGCCACCTTGGTGCACTGATGTGGACAATTATCTCGCAGCTGAGAAACTACCAGCACATCTATCATCAAGAGAAATAAAATTTATTGTCTAGCATAGTGCTTGATTCACCTGGATCGATGGATATATTTTCCACATAGGGGTTGATCTCTAGGTATGTAGATGTGTCTGAGATGACTAAATCTACCACATACTAAAGGAAGGACATGATGAGCCCTATGGCGGGCATTTTTTAGATCATAGGACTGGACATGAGATTTTACACATGGGCTATTATTGGCCCTCAATATTCAGAGATGCGAAAAAATATGTCTAGACACATGACAATTGTCAACGGATGGGAAAACCAAGTCAGGCTGATGAAATGCCCCTAAAAGCACAAGTAGTCACATAACCATTTATGATATGGGCACTATACTTCGGTGTCCCCTTCAACTTGAAGTCAAATCATAAGGCCTATATTCTAGTTGCAATAGACTACATGACTAAATGGGTAGAGGCAAAAGCCTTACCAAATGCAACAGAGGAAGTAGTCATTAAATTTATTTTCAAATTATTTGTATTCTATGGACTACCCAGGGAAGTAATCACTGATGGAGGGTCACAATTTACATCTCATAGAATCACGACCACCCTGAACAATTATCATATTAAACACATAGTTACTTCTCCATACCACCCACAGGAAAACGAACAAGTAGAAAGCACCAATAAATTCTTGGAGGAAATTTTCACAAAAAATGTCTCAAAAAACCAACAGAATTGGGCAACTAAGTTTCCAAATGCCTTATGGGCTTATCACACAACATGGTGTAACACCACTGGCTACTCTCCTTATCATTTATTCTATGGTAAAGAACCTATATTTCCAATCGAGTTTGAGATCAAGACTCTAAAGATGGCCTAGGAAATTGGATTGGATCTTATAGAGACACATAAACAATGCCTACAATAGCTCAATGAGTTGGATGAATCATGCATGTCTGCCTTGGAGCACAAATTTGTTATTCAACAACAGAGAGTGAACTGGCACAATAAACATATCAAGAAGAAATCCTTCCAGAAATGTGATTGGGCGCTTCTCTATGATTCCAGATTTTAGGATTTTCCTGGAAAATTACAAACAAGGTGGCTAGGACCATATGAAATTAATGAAGTTCATGATAATGGAACTGTCACTTTAATTACCATCAACGGGTCTAGTTCTCCCTTTCTGGTAAATGGACACTAGTTACGAATATACCATCAACCACCTTCAAAAGAATCCTTCTGCCAAGAAGTAAGTAAGGACCCTACTATTCAGATCTTGGCTGGATGGGAAGGTAACCCAACAGCCTCAACTCCATAAATGATGATTTTTTTTTTAGCACTGTACATATTGTATATATCTTTCTTTATAGTTTTGATTGAGTTTTTAGTTTTTTTTAGGAAAGTCACTTGAGAGAATATGAACTAGAAAAAGTGACTGTAATGAATATAATTAAACACTCTTTTTTGTTCTTAGCTCCTATCTCACTTTGCAAAAACCCAGCAAATATAAACCCTATTTTTTTCAAGAAAATGAACATGCTTATGGACCATCCAATACTTTGATTATTGCATAAAGTTACCCATATAAATTGAATGAATTTAGTTGATGACTAATCAACTATAGATTCACTAAAACAAAATTGTATGTGGGATTTTTTAATCAGATGGGTAAAAATTTGATCATCGTTGATGTTCATTTAAAACAAAACGATTGTCGTTCCTTTGAAAGTGACGATTGTTGTTACCTTCGCGTGATCATTGATTCCTTTGCAAACCATTGTCATTCCTTTGAAAAGAACGACTGATGTTCCCTTCGTAAGTAATATCGTCCATCCAAAATAATGATTGTTGTTCCTTCTGTCACACTGTTGTTCCCTTATAATGCATGTTGTTCCTTTTTCAATAGTGTTGTCCATTCGAAATGAACATATGTTGTTCCCTTCATGATTCTTTCTTATTGTTGTTCCTTTCTCAAAACATGCCATTGTTATGTCAGTCACTCCTTTGGGTATGAACTTCATTTATTCCTTTTCATCATCATTAGTTCTAATTTGTCATTTGGTGTGGATCATTTAACATACCTTAGTAAACTATTTTTGGGTTAATTTCTCTAAATCATCTTAAAAATGGTTCACAATTCATTAACCACCATAATTCGTTTCTTTCCCCTATATATATACATATACTTGAATGATAATTTCTTTCATATCATAATAATGAATCTTAAATACAATCTTACTTGATATTCTTACACTTCTTACGCCATCCCTCACTCTTAAGGAGTAGATGAGCCTCCCTTGATAGATCTTTAAAAATAAAAAAAAATAAAAATCAAAATCAAAATAAAGTTTTTAACAAAGTAATAAACTTCTTCCATAAAGAATAAGGGGTCTCATCAAGAGACAACCTACCACTATCATAAGATAATAACATAGGTGACATTCCCACTATGGTTACCACACTAGGGAAATGGCCTTTGGCATTTTTGTCAAAGGACAAGAGGTCTCACCACGAGCCGACTTGTTCACTTAGGTTACAATCTAGTGAGTGGTGTTATCATCGTCTAGCTACCAAACCATGATAATGGTATTCTTGGGAAAAGACAATTCAAACTATTTATTAAGGATACAGGCTCATCTATGGGTTAAAAGGAAACCCTGTAGAGGCTATGGATGCCTGCTGGCAGCAGTGGCTCTACCTGTGGTATCGAAGTTTACCTTAATACACCAATTTTTAGTGTGTTCTTAGATTTCCTTTTCTAAACAATGAGGCTATCATTCCGGATATATCCAATAAAAAGGGAAAGTAACAATGTTATGATATGTGGAAAATTTTAAACACGTGAAAAAATTTTAAATCTTTCGGAATCATTTTTTTCCTCAAATGGTTTCTAAAATTGGTATGACAATTCAAATTTCCCACACAAAGTGATGATTATCATAAATACTGTTAAAGTGCTTTTTGAAAAGTTATTAATGATTGTCTTTTCCAGCGGTGACGACGACATAACAATCACACCTCACAGGGATTCCCCGCCATTATTACACTTGTACATTTGACAGTCAAGGTTGACCTTTCCATTTATAGGGGGTAGATGCTCGACACATTTACAGATAGATTTCAATAAGTGCAGTAAATACGAAAAAAATTGCATTTTTACACAATGTTGTTCTATATTTGTTATTTTTGTTGTTTGAAAAACTGGTTGATTTAAGCTGTAGCAAGGAACGATTAGTCGTCCTCACCTGCTTATAGAAATATGGGAGGCCAAATTGTGCGGAGGGAACCAACATTACTATAGTTAACTGAGAATGCAAGAGAAATATTACAACGTTTGGGGTGGACGAAGAACTTCAGTCAGTAGCAAGGATATGATATAGACTTCACAATCGAATTCTTCCAAAACTTGCAGGGAGAAACCTCCATGGTTTGAGATATACGAATTCCAGTCACTTAGGAAATTGTAACATAGGTTACAGGCCTTCCTAACACAGGCATACAATGGACTGGAAGATATACAATGCTTAAAGAAGTTGTAGAATCGTTCATAGACCCTGGAGAGGAATTGGATAAAAAGGGAAAGGGACTTAACCCTGCCAACACTCTTAGCGAACCCTGGAAAGAACTGGTAGGTGTCATACAAAGGTATATTACCTGCGACGGAAGGTATGATGTGATCTTTCCATGCCACCTCAAACTAATAGAAGTGCTTAAACAACGGTTAGTGATCAATTTACCTTTTTTCCTAAATGTTATGTTACATGAGGTCACTATAAGAACATAGAAAGAAAAATATCCCATTACTATCATTAACCACCATGGATTGGTAAAAATGATAGTAAATAAAGCCATGATTCAATCTCAAATAATCTGGGGTAATCTTATTGAGGCCAATAATCCCCTACAATTAGAACAACCTGAATTAGATCATGAAGACCCAACCCAGGGAATTGAAGTAGCACAAGAAGAGGAATCCACTGCCCAAATGGAAGTTCCACCTCCTCAACCTAAATTCGAGGTAGACCCCATCCAATTAGAAGAGACTCATACCTCACAAGCAGAGGCATCAATGAGAAAGAGAAAAAGAGAAATTGTTTCTCCTAAAACCCCCATTGAGAGGAAAAGAAGAAGTAGATAGACAAAACAGCCTGAAGAAATTCAGGAAATGATAGGAAATGACAGAACAACCTCAATAAATTCAGGAAATGACAGAACAACTTGAAGAAATCCAAGACATAACACATATAGAGCAGCCCTTACAGGGAGATGTTTAGGAAATTGAACAGACAAAACAAACCTGAAAAGGAAACAGTCAGCCAGTACTGAGACACCTCACATAACAGTTTTTGAAAAGATATGAGGTAGAGATAGCTTAGGTTCTAGGAATTTTAGGGACCTCAATTAAAAAAGACACAAACAAACCATAAGAATACCAAGTGCCAACCTCTTCTCCAAACCCTGCTGAAGAGTTCCTTGACATTGAGATGTCGTTCCCAGAAGATACAACACAAGCAAAACCTCATACTGAGGTAAATATCCCAGCGGTTCAAGGAGAAGAAACATAAGAACAACTATTGACTAATCAGGGTAAGGAAAACCCTGACAGTTCACAAAAACAAAAATCAGGAAAAAGCCATAGCAGAATCAGAAGGCTAAAATAGGAGAACAAGTTGTTGAAAAGAAGGGTTAAAGGATTAAAGTGTTAAATTAGAAAGTTGGCAAGCTTAAGGAAATTATCAAATAATTAAGAAAACAACTAGAGAAAGTTGACAAGGCCCATGAAAGAAAGAAGACCAAAAGACATAGAGCACAAGGAAGGAACCCTCTTTCTAGGAGGGCAGTTCAAACAAGTTTTGTAGGAACACAGACAAAGATGCATATCCTTGAAGAGACAACAAAAATGAAACTTCAGACTAAGATTACAACAACATAAAGGGTATTTGTTCAAAATGAAGAGGAGATTCCTTTGGAATCATATGAAACAAAGGCTCAACTAGAAATTCTAGGAGGAGCAGCTACTCAAACTGAGGAAGTGATTCCCACTCCTCTAGAGACCACAGATGCAGAAACTCAGACAGTAGTCATAGTAATGAAAGAATCCAAATGTGAAACTGAAGAGGCATATCAGTTTCAAGCTCAGAGTGCCATCATTGATAGACTAGAAGCAGATCTGGTACAAGCCCAACAAGCCTTGATGCAAACCAGAGATGAAATGGTGACCATGGAAGAGCACCAAAGAGTTGTTAAACAACTTAATACCATGTCAGCAACAGGGAATGAGACTTTTGCTAAGCTGACTAAAGCTCAAGGGAAGACAAAGAAGATACAAGGTCAATTGGAAAAAGCTTTGGAGCAAATCAAAGAGATTTGTGATGTCTACACTGATGCAATAGATTGTAGAGATATTGCTACCAATTATACTTTGTTTTTATTAGAACGCTACATGTTGCTGAGAGTGAAATCTATTCGAGCAGGTAAATCGATTAAATTCACCACTATCTCTAAGTTTGTGTCATGTTTTATAGAGCAAGAAGAGAAAGTACAATATTTTCTATGCGAGCTATAATTCCATAACTTCATTTTGGAAGACAACAGTAGAGATAACCCTGGTCCTTTTATTGGAGACATGCAACTTCAAGCATTCCTATCATTCATCGAAAATCAAGTCAGGTGGGCTAAAGCCCACAAAACTTTCATAAAGAGAGAAACTGGGTTAGATCTCTGGATCAGAGGAGAACCACCAAAATATTTTCCAGCCATCATGTGACATAGGACATTCATGAAAAGGGAAGGGGTGAGAGGCTCTTTAGGTCCTATTCACCAACAGGTTATATGATCAAGCATGACATATTTTAGGCAACTCAAGAAGAATCTCTTGCGGGCTCCTAGCTAAGGTGGGATGTCTCCCCAGATGAAGTAAAGATTAGGGAACCCTTCGGTTTCAAGAATTTCTTTGCAACCACCTTCATAATAGAAATATATGCCAGAATGATCCAGGAAGAAGGGCCTGCATGGATTGGGTGTAGATATAATCCCCCTATTATCTGGTTTCCTCCAGAGGATTACTAGAGAGATTATCAAATTAATAGAAAGAGGGAGGACACTGCTTTTGGAGAACTCATATGTAAGAATGGGTTTAGGGAACCTGGTGAACCTACTTTTATTCCTTACAACATCACTTCTTTACATGTAAGAACTTAGCTTGCATGAGGACATGCAAGAAGGTAAGCTGGGGGGTAATGTTGGGTTATGAAAAGGTAAAAATATTCCCCTCATTCCCATGATTTATGATATAATATCAACTGACTTTTCTGTTACTTAGGAATAAAATAGGATAGAAAATTATCAAAATGTCTTCCAGAAATATTATTGAGTTGTGTTTTATAAATTCTAAAATATGGTTGGAATTGTTTGATTTTGTTACAAGCATGGGTAAATATTTCTAAACCCGGGATAGCTAAAGAGATTTTGGAGATACGTAAGCTATTGGAGGTTAAATATATTAGGCGCAAAGCAGTTTCAAGAGAGATTGGTTCTCCATTTTGTAAACGTCATCAATAGTAATAGCGATCCTGAGGATCTCTCGATCCTCAAGATAGGTTAATTTACCCATATTTTTTAATATATAAAGGGTAGTGGATCCTGGAAAGGATCATCTAAGAATTTTATCCAAGCATTCAGAACTCAGAATTGCTCTACGCAAACGTTTTTTGTAAATGTTGTATCAGTTATGGAATTAATAAATGTTTTAAATGTTTTCATCATTTTCACATACTGTGTTTCTAGCAACAGTTCTTCTGAGGACTGAGGGCCCAGTATGAAGGAGTTATTGTCTCAATCTATAATTGTATCAGTTTGATTTATGTTTTGTGATTTAAATCTCCTCTGCAATAATTAAAATAAATTCATAAGTGTGTTAATACTTTCATGTTGTTTGCCTGCAAAAGATAGATGGTTCATTTTGAAGGCTATCGATTGTTGTTCCATATTCCATTTTGTTGTAGTTTATTTCTTGTCAATTCCTCTCATTTTCACACGCGTTGTTCCCTTTCTGCTAAATTAGCATTTGTTGTTCCTTTTAGATACTATTCTTTTCTCAATTTACAGTACTCAGTTATTTCTTTCCAGTCAGTTTATTAAGATTTTCCATAGATTCAATTCTTGTTTCTTAATTAGATCAATTCAGCAATTCAATTCATGCTTTTAAGCACGTTATAGATCATATTTCAATCCTTCAGTAAGATCTTAGTTTCAGAAGTTTAGTGAATGTGTGAGGAACTTGATTGTTGATAAACTCAGATTTTCTTTAAACCTCTACAAGCTATCTGCATAGACTTTGTTGATATTCTTGAAATAAAAGACAAATCCTCGGGTTGATAAATTAATGTTAAACTAAGCTTATTTTTAGGACATCTTTAGAGCCCAACACATATTCATGCTTCATGGGAATAATCCCTATCGGAACTTGCAACTTTTGCTGAACTTCATGGGTTATGGAGCCCATTGTACCTTCCTTCTCAATTTGTTCATGCACATAAGCAATTTCATTATCATTCTCCATCACTTTCCACTCTTTCTCAAGTGCATCACCCTCTTATGTGTAGTACATATCCTCCTCAAAGTCTAGTTCCAACGAAGCACTTGTTTCAATCAATTCCTTGTGTTGCACCATTTGTTGGATGCATATGTAATGTCCCCACTTTGGGACATCATCACAGGGCAGAGACTTATGATGACCAGAGTAGCTAGATGGATGTTATAGCAAGTACAGGGATATTTGAGAGGCATTGTGGGGTCCAATTGGAATTTACCATCATATTCCATCATTATGAGCCATTTCGCACAGGTTGCAGATCTACTCAGTTGCAGGAGGATTCTACATCAATTTCATGTGCAGATAAAGAGAGGGTGCACCAGTTGAGGGATTCCAGCAAGAGGGGCACACCATCTTTGGAGAGAGATTCATTGTAGGAGATTGGAAGGGCCATTGAGGATTCTATCATTTGGGTTTTCATTGCAGGGCCTTGGACATCAGATCTAGTGCTTTCTATGATAGTTTTATGGCTCAGATTATTTCTTGAGCAGTGGGGCGAATTGAAGAGAAGGAGGGCATTTTTGAGATCCAGATCTAGCCCGTTTGGAGGGGTTACACTTTAGATCTGACCCTGAGACTTTACCTAGTGACTTGCAGTGTCACGATCTATATTTCTGGAGAGTTTTAGAGCATTTAGAGGCCTCCTTCAGTAGGGCTGAATTATCTAGGGTTTCAGTGACCCAGTGGGGTGCACCATTCAATGGGGGATTTCAGATCTACAGAGATTGAGAGCGATCTTGGAGATTCGGTCACCTGGGTTGTTCTTACCATCACCCGATCTATCAGTTGGCATATTTATTAGGGTGATTAGGCACTTTTGGCAGCAGGGCTAAATTATCTAGGGTTTCAGTCATCTAGTGGGGTGCACCATTCAGTGGGGGATTTTAGATCTACAGAGATTGAGAGGGATCTTGGAGAGTCGGTCACTTGGGTTGTTCTTACCATCACCCGATCTATCAGTTGGCATATTTATTAGGGTGATTGGACACTTTTGATAGCAGGGCCGAGTTATTGAGGGTTTTAGCCTTCTATTGGAGTGTGGCATTCTTCAGCTGGAGAGTTTGGCATTCAGATATGCTTGTATGGATCTTCATTTCTCATTCAG